>CAUYRT010073640.1:0-24634 GCA_963574885.1 Lepilemur ruficaudatus | reverse complement strand
TCCCACGATGGTTCTCTGTAAATTCGTATAGCTGGTCCTGTAGAAGTGGAGTTCACTCGCGTGCAGTAGTCTGCCTATTTCACCTCCGACTCTGAGAGCAGAGAGCCAGGAGGGCACTCCTATTCCGCCATTTTCCACAATCGGCTCTACCAATTTTTAACCATGACCTTGGGCAGATTATTTAACATCTCTGAGCATCCATTTCCTTATCAATAAAACAAGAATAACACCAACTACCTCATAGGGTTATTATGAGCATTAAATGAAATATTTAAATTCAAAAGTACCTATCACATAAGAGTGATAATTTTTTTCCAGCACACAAACATACATTTCTGAAAAAGCAATTTGGTTTAAAAATAAAAGCTTCACATATGCCTACTCTATGATTAAGTAATTTCTAAGCTTTATACACAATAGTAATTTCTAAAGTATACACCTACTCCTAAGTATATACTCAACAGAAATGCATATACTAGAGGTAAAACAAATATATACTACTAGAAGTCCTGATGGGGCTTACCCTTGAGAGGGAGGAGTGATTGAGCGCGGCATGAACATTCTGTTTCTAAATATGGTGTTTTGTTAAATGGCAGTGTTAACTTTGAAAATTTGTCAAGCTGTACACCTGTGTGCATTTTTCTGTATGTACATATTTCAATATAAAGTTAAAAAAACTCGTATCATTTCACTTAGTAATCCCATATCTAAAAATGTCACCTAAGAGAAAATATATGTCTGAGAATAGCATAGTAATATATATAACAGCTAGTGCAGAGAAAACAGTGCAAATATACAATAAGAGAGAGATGGTTTAATTATTTATGATATAAATAATATCCATATGATATTATATATCCATAATATCCATATGATATAATATATCCATATAATGGGATATTAAGTGAGGAAAGGGCTTATATTTCCTTCAATAGGAAATTTTTGTTTCTTTTAATAACTCTTATAAGCTGTTCATTAAACGGATCCTAGAGATATGGCATGCCTCTCATGTTGTGCCTCTGTGTTTTTCATTTATAAGGAGGGAAGGTGACTTGCCTAAGTAATGTGTCTGCCCAAGTCACCTTCTGTTCATGTCAAAAGCAGAAGAAAAATGAGAGTGAAATGAATTAGGATTGGGCCACACACTATTTGGGGTTGAAGAACAATAGAACATCAGTCATCTGGTAGCTAGCAAGGATTTCACCTTACATAGAATATTCAATCAATAGTGCTGGAGCAGCTGGCTTGACATTTGGAAAACAAAGAAAGGTAGATCATTGTTTTTTTCTTAAGCCAAAATAAAGTCCAGATGGACCAAAGAGGATAACTGCAAAAGCTTCATAATAACCTTATAAAGTAGGTACTGATATGATTCTCACCCTACAGATAAGAATACACACAAAAGTTAACTCGTCCAAAGCCATACAATTGATAAATAATAGTAGTGGGCTCTGAACTTAAATTTAATTGCATATATCCTTATACTATTTAATTTTTTTTCACTATGTGCATGCATGTATTATTTTTCAATTAAAACAATCCCAATGGCAAACAAATTACATGGATTATCTAGTTATTCACAATGGGCTAACCGAATGTGTCCAGATTCAGGTTCAACTATCATTTATTAGGGCACAATATGTACCAAGTTTTACTCTAAGCTCTGTCACAAGCATCTCTTCTCTTAGCACACTGGGTAAATGAGGGGATCAGAGACTCAATAAAGTGTATTTTTCTGTCTCTTGCTCAAGAACTACAGGAAAAAGCCCACACTTAACTTTCTTATTTTCTACTAGTTTGCAGAAGATGCAAACTAGTAGAAAATGATGCAGTTCATTTTGTGATGCAAAATGTGATGCATCAACTGTGATGCAGTTCTTTCTTGTTGACACAACTCTATTTCTTTAATTTTTCTCAACAATAACTGTTTATTGAGTTCCTACTGTGCATCAAATGCTGTAATTTATGATTTCTATTTAATACTCACAACAACCCTGGGAGGTGGGCACTATTCTAACCTTCACTTGTAGAAGAAGGTCCTAAGCCTCAGAGAGAGTAAGGACCTTACTCAGGGTCACAACCCAGGTCTATTTGATTATAAGCCCCTGATCATAAGTACTGATGATTTTACCTTTCTATTTTAAGGAAGAAGAAATAACGTTTACTATTTAATGAGAGTTTACTATGTTCTTGGAATGGTGCTAAATACTTTACATCAATTATTGCACTTAATGCTTACAAGAATCCCATAAGGTGGCATATTGAGTCAAAATATGCCTCGTGTAGTGTTCATACCCTCCACTCATTGGCTCTGGTTGCTTCTCTTGGAGACACATGGAATAAGCATAATTTCTCTTTTTCAGGGGGAAAAAAGTCTTCAAAAATTTGCACTACACTTGACCCTTGAACAATGCAGCAGTTAAAGGCATGAGTCCCCATTGTTGTCAAAAATCTGTGTACGACTTTTGACTCCCCAAAACCTTAACTTGTAATAGCCTCCTATTGACTGGAAGAATTATCGATAACATAAACAGTAGATTGACACATATTTTGTATGTTCTATGCATTATATACTGTATTCTTATAATAAAGTAAGCCAGAGAAAAGAAATTGTTATTTAAAAAATCAGAAGGAAGAGGAAATACATTTATAGTACTGTACTATATTTATTGATATTGTAAATTCACGCCATCTGTTTACAGGATAAATTGTCTGTCTGAAATGGCAGGCAACTGCAGTTGAGTTGCAGACCTCAGTCTATGGGACATACCAAGCAATTCAACTTTCTTATAATGTCATGACTTCCCTCTGTTTCTTGGCAGCACTTCCAGCATCACCTAGTGACACTTCATATGGGTCCTATGCTGTTATTCAAGGTTTATGGTATTGCACTAAAAATGATGAAAACCTCATGAGAGATCACTTTTTACCATGATAAGCAATTTACTGGAGAGAGGAATTGCTCACAGGGAGATGATTAGAATCACCTGGTATTTTAAGCGGACAGGACTCTCACAATACTTGAGTTCACTGCAATAGCAGTAAGAGGTGGCTACAAAATTATTACAATAGTGCAGTTAATTTTATGCAGTTATGATTTAATGCTGCATCTTTATATTTGCTTACATTTCTATTGACTGCAAATTGCACCATGTATGGTCTGTGTTTGTATGTGTCAGTTTTGACAAATTTTAATAATAGATTTGTATACATTTTATGGTAATAAATGATAAAATAGGCTAGTATCTATTTTACGTACTCATGACATAATTTTTCTTAATTTTTTTGATATTTCTAGACTATGCAGTTCTTCTCAAGTTTTTTCGAATTGTTGCAAATCTCCAAAAAAATTTCCAATATATTTACATTTTTTAAATTTCAAAGTATTAAGGGGGTAAAAATGTTTTTGGTAACATGGATCATTTTTGTAATGCTTAAGTCATGGCTATAAGTGTGCCCATCAACCAAATAGTGTTCATTGCACTGTTAGATAGGTTTTTGACCCTCCCTTCTTCCCACCTCTCCCCTCCTTGATGTTCTTTAAGTTTTACACTCCTCTGTGCACATGTGTGCTCATTGGTTAGTTCCAATTTAATAGCAAGTACTTGTGGTGTTTGTTTTTCCATTCTTGTGATACTTTGCTTAGGATAATGGTCTCCAGTTACATCCAAATTGCTGCAAAAGGCATTAATTCATTCTTTTTTATGGCTGGGTAGTACTCCATGGTGTGAATATACCATATTTTGTTGATCCATTCATGAATAGATGGGTAATTGGGTTGATGACACATCTTTGCAATTGTGAATTGTGCTGCAATAAACATTCAAGTGCAGGTATCCTTTGGATAAAATGACTTTTTTTCCCTTTGGGTAGATACCTCATAGTGGGATTGCTGGATCAAATGGTAGGTCTACATTTAGTTCTTTGAGGAATCTCCATACTGTTTTCCATAGAGGTTGTACTAATTTGTAGTCCCATAAACAATATATAAGTGGTCCTTTTTCTCTGCATCCATGCCAACATCTGTTGTTTTTGGACTTTTTCATAAAAGCCATTAACTTATATCTCATTATGGTTTTAATTAGCATTTTCTTGATGATTAGTGATATTGAGCATTTTTTCATGTTTATTGGCCATTTTTTAATCTTCTTTTGGAAAGCTTCTATTCATGTCTTTTGCCCACTTTTTAACGGAGTAGTTTGTTTTTTTCTTGCTTATTTGCTTGAGTTCTTTGTAGATTCTAGATGTTAGTCCTTTATTGGATGTATAGCTTGTGAATATTTTCTCCCATTCTGTAGGTTGTCTATTTGCTCTGTTGATTATTTCCTTAGCTGTGCAGAAGCTTTTTTAGTTTAATAAAATTTCATTTAGTTATTTTTGTTGCTGCTGTGATTGCCATTGGGGTCTTAGTCATAAATTCTGATATCTAGAAGAGTTTTTCCTACATTTTCTTCTGAATTTTTGTGGTTTTATGCCTTATATTTACGTCTTTTATCTATCTTAGATTAATTTTTGTGAATGGTGAGAGATAGGGGCCCTGTTTCATTCTTCTGAATGTGGCTATCCAGTTTCCCTGGCACAATTTGTTAAATAGGGCTTCATTCCCCCAGCATATGTTGCTGTCTGTTTCATCAAAGATCAGTTGACTATAGGTAGATGGTTTTATATGTGCATTCTCTATTCTTTTCCATTGGTGTATGTCTCTATTTTTGTACCAATACCATCTTGTTTTGCTTACTATGGTCTTGTAGTATAGTTTTAAGTCTGGTAATGTGATGCCTACAGATTTTCTCTTTTTGCTTGAGATTTCTTTGGCTACTTGGGCTCTTTTCTGGTTCCAAACAAAGCATAGAATTCATTTTTATAGATCTGTGAAATATGATGGTGGTATTTTGATGGGGATTGCATTGAATCTGTAAGTCACTTTGGGTAGTATGAACATTTTAACAATGCTGAATCTATTGATCCATGAGCAAGATGTTTTTTCCATTTATTTGTGTCCACTGCAATTTCTTTCCTCAGTGTTTCATAGTTTTCTTTCTAGAGATATTTCATCTCCTTGGTTAAGTATATTCCTAGGTATTTTATTTTCTTTATAGTCATTGTCAATGGTATTGAGTCTTTGATTTCACTCTCAGTTTGACTGTTATTGGCATATAGAAATGCTATTGATTTATGTACATTGATTTTGTAACCTGGGACTTAGCTGAATTTATTTGTCAATTCCAGGAGTCTCTTGGTGGAGTCTTTGGGGTTTTCTAATAACAAAGGTCAGAGCAGAACTAAATAAAATGAAAAACAAACAAAAAAATACAAAGGATTAACGAAACAAAAAATTAGTTCTTCAAAAGATAAACAAAATTGACAGACTGCTTGCTAGATTAACCAGGAATAGAAAAGAAAGGACCCAAATAAGCTTAATCAGAAAGGAAAAAGTCGACATTACAACTGATATCATAGAAATACAAAATATCATCCATGAATACCATGAAAATCTCTACACACATAAACTAGAAAACCTAGAGGAAATGGACAAATTCCTGGAAACATACAACCTCCCAATATTCAATCAGGAAGAAATAGAACTCCTAAACATACCAGTAGTGAACAAAAAAATCAAAGCAGTAATAAAAAATCTTCTAACAAAAAAAGCCCCTGACCAGATGGATTCACAGTCAAATTCTACCAGATCTATAAAGAAGAGCTCGTACTCATGCTACAGAAATTATTCCATAACATAGAGGAGGGAATTCTCCCTAACTCATTCTATGAAGCCAGTATCACCTTGATACCAAAGCCAGGACAGGACACAACAGAGAAAGAAAACTATAGACTAATATCCCTTATGAATATTGATGGAAAAATCCTCAATAACATACTAGCAAACCAAATTCAACAGCACATCAAAAAAATAATACACTGTGACCAAGTGGGCTTCATCCCAGTGATGTAAGCCTGCAAACATACATAAATCAATAAATGTGATTCACCACATAAGCAGAAGCAAAAACAGACCATATGGTCATCTCAATCAAGCAGAAGCATTCAACAAAATTCAGCACAATTTCATTAAAAAAAAAAACCCTCAACAAACTAGGAATAGAAAGAACATTCTCAAAATTATAAAAGTCATATAGGACAAACCCACAGCCAACATCATGCTGAATGGGGAAAAGTTGAAAAAATTTCACCTAAGAACTGGAACAAAACAAGTGTGCCCACTGTTTCCACTTTTATTCAACATAGTAGCCAGAGCAATCAGGAAGAAAGAAAAAGAAAAGAAAAAAAGACAAAGAAAGAAAGAAAGGGAATCCAAATCAGGAAAGAGGAGGTCAAAGTATTGATTTTTGCTGACAACATGACCTTGTATCTAGAAAATCCCAATATATTTACTATTTAAAAATCCATGTATAGGTAGACTTGCACAGTTCAAATACACGTGGTTCATGGGTCAATTGTATATCTTTCTTGTTTTCTCTCCTCCAGACTAGATTCTGTTTCTTCAGTCATTTTTTATATGAATGGTTTCTAGTCCCATTTCAATTTTGGTTGTGTTCAAATTTGTTGGGGTCCCTTTGATAATGTGGCATATAGAATTGGTTATATTCCAGCTGGAATCCAATTACTAATATTTTTGAGTGTTACTATGTGTCAGATGTAGTATTAAGCACCATATATTATTTCATTTACCCCTCTAGCATTTCTGTGAGATAGAAATTATTTGTGATGAATTTTACACATGAAGAAACTGAAACAGTGGAAAAGTGAATTACCTAAGTTCACACAGCTGATAAATGCTAGAACTGGAATCTGAACTCAAGTTTGGCTCTAAAGCCCATGCTCTAAATCATTAATCTACACATTGTATCTCATAACCTTTACTTAAGTAAATGATTTTTTTAACTTAAATGCTCAACTTTAAATTTATCATTAAGTTTCATCTTATTAGTTTTGACCAATCGTTTCACCTGCCCTATTAGCACAATAACTATCCCTTCTTTGTCATCTCTAAATTTGCCAAAAGTTTTTTCTATGGCATCAATGACATTTTATAAAAATGTTGGCAACTGTAGGGCCCAGTATGTATACAATGAAAATAGCATGGAATGACATCAGGAGAGCTTGGTTTTAGGACTTAACTTATCAGTTAGTTTCTGTGCCCTAGCAATTTACTTAAGCTCTCTGAGCCCAGTTTCTTATTTTTCAAAAAGTGGTAATACTGTTTGTTCTACCTGCTTAGCAAAATTATTGGGAGTATCAAGTAAGATAATAGATATGAGGATGCACTGCAAGGGATAAAATGCTGTAAGAATTAAGAATAAAAGGAGAGACTGTGATACCACTGTGTGCATATCTAAGCTGTTGTGAACAAAATAGTCCATGGACTCATGAGCACTATAAAAATATATACCAGGAATGGACCAGGAATAACTCCGCAGAGTGTAATCTGTAGCTATCATAGTTCAAATCTCACTGACATTTATTATCTATAAGGGTATTTAAAAAGTCACTTAGTTCTTCTATACATCAGTATTTTCATCTATGAAATGGAGATAATAATACCTAGGAATCGTCTTCTACAACTCTTTAAAGTGTTCTAAGGTCCTTGCATGGACCACTGAAAGATAAAAGAGCAAACTAATATTAGATATTAATAAGTAAAAGAAAAATGTTATCTGTGAGGCATTAAAAAATATATTATAACAAAATCAAAGGGAAAACTGGAAAAATAATCCATCTAAAAGAAGACAGAAAAAGACAGTTAAAATAACTTGAAGCAGATCAAACATAAGAAAACAAATGAGATAATATATTTGTACCCAGATATATCAGAAATCATATCAAATATAAATGGACTAAGTGATCCAATTAAAATACAAGGATTATCAGACTGGATTTAAAAGAAAACAAAACAACTATAAAGTTCTTATAAGAGACCCATCTATAATGATACAAGAAGGTTGAAAGTAAAAGGTCAGAACAAGTCACAGCATGCAAACACAACTCTCATAAATTGATAGAACAAACAGACTGAAAAATCAGTAAGAAAGTAGAGTATTTGAGCAAAACTCTTAGCTAAATTAATCTGACATTTATAGATCACTATACCCAACAACTGCTGAATGTACTTTCTTTCTAAATGGACCAATTACCAAAATTCACCATGTTTTAGACCAAAAAGCAAGTCTCAACTACTTCAAATGATTGAAATCATATGAGACAAGTTTTAACCACAGTAGAAATAAGCAATTAATAACAAAAGGATAACTAGAATGCTCCTCTTATGATGGAAAATTAAGAAATATAGTTTTAAATAATCCATGAATCAAAGAAAACATAGCAATAAAAATTAGAAAATATTTTTAATTGAATTATATTGGAAATCTGTAGCTCAGAACTTTTGGAATGTGATGAATCCATTCTTATAGGAAAAATGTATAGCCCTAGAATGCATATATTAAAAAAATGAAAGGTTGAGAATTAGTGGTCTAAGTATCCATGTCAAGAAAGTGGAAAAACAATAGTAAATTGGGCCAAAGAAAGTGGAGGAAGAAAATAATGTAAATAAGGGCAGAGATTAAATGAATAAAAAATATATAATTAAGAGGATCAATGAAGCCAAAAGTCGATTCCTTGAAAAGATTAACACAATTCATATGCATTGGTGATACTGTTCAAGAACAAAGAGAGAAGGCACAAATTACTTGGGTGACCCTACATCCTGGGTTAGCATCCCCTCTAATTCTCAAAAATGTTATGGTCTGAATGAAAAATGATATGGTCATTCTGTAAATAGTTAAAATCTGAAATCTAAAGGGTATATCACTACAGATCATCCTCTATAATGCCTTCTCCCTCTTTTCCACTTTTCACCAAGACCTAACTATTTCGCTTCTTCCTCTTTCTTCATCTCCACTGCTACAAACCTAGCCTGAGTTACCAATTATTTGCCCTCTAAATTTGTACAATAGAGCCTTCTAAAATGTCTCACTGCTTCCAGCCTTGCACCATCCCATCTGTTCTCTGCTTGCAACTAAAGTGACCTTTTTAAACTTTAAAACTAATCGATCTGCCTCCAGGATAAGGTTGTCAGATTTAGCAAATAAAATACAGGATTCCAGTTTAATTTGGATTTCAGAAAAACAGCAAATAATGTTTTAGTATATGTATGCCCAATACAATATTTAAAAAATATTTATACTAAAAAATGTCTTATTTATCTGAAATTCAAATATGGCTGGATGTTCTGTGTTTTACCTGGCAACCCTGCCCCAAGATAAAAACCCGTCGATGGCTCCCATTTTTCTTAGGATAAACATAGACTTTCATGTAATGCCCTGCATGATCTGGCTTTCCCTACATCCCTTTTCACATCCCTTACAACTCTTTCCCTTGTTGGTTGCAATTCAACCACAATGGCTTTCTATTTCTCATACTTGTCATGCCCCCTCCTTCCATAGGGACTTTAAGTATGTTGCCCTTTTTGCTTGGAATATCCCCTCACCATCTCCAACACCCTTTGCCTAATTAACTTTTGCTGAGAATCCAAATCTTATATCATGCCTTACTTTCTCAGGAAAGATATACCTGACCTCCTTGACTCAAGTCAAATCTTCCTTTGGCTACTTGTCTTCTAGTCTGGTGTTGGGAGACACACTATCAAACCAGCCAGAAAATATATTCTTAATTAATATTTAGAATGCACAGCCTCCTCTACTACCTCAAGTATCTAAGTTTTCTAAGTACAAGCTGCTGTAAATTTCTGAACTTTGTTCAGAGGAGAACAAATCATGTCCTGGAAATAGAACTGATCCATTTAATTCACTTAAAGAACCCTCACACCAAAACAAATAACACCACAAGAATTGTATTATTGTATTGTTCCTGCATTTACAATTGGGAGAACAGTCCATGTGAAGTGTGGAATATGATTTCTCCATGTCCTTGCTTTTTAGATACCTATGTGTGTTGGGGGCATGTAATATGCAGAGAAAGGACTGCCACTTCCTTCTGATCTATGCCTAATAGTGATAAGAGAAGCAAATCAAAAATGGGGGAAGGAAGCTCTGATCTGTGTCCTTTAGAGTTTTTGATTTTCTAGTTGAAGTTCTCAAAGTGTAGTAGGATTGCCTTAATCTAGTTTCTGACTCCTTTTCTGAATGTGTGGCCCCAGAGGGAGTTACTGAGAAATCGTCAAAATGTTCATCCAGATAAATTTACAGAAAAATGCAAAGCTTGTCTTTCCATGCTGAGGCAGCATGGCTAACCCTTCATAAATGAGTATTTCTTAAGGTGTGAGCCACTGGTCACCTGGATCAGCACCTTCATACAAAACTGTTGAGTGTGCAGACACATATGCTCTACTCTGACCTATTCAGTCAGAATTTCTGAGAGTACTACAAGGCTATAGTAACTAAAGCAGCACAGTATTAGCACAAGAAAAGAAATATAGACCTTTGGAACAGGACTAGGAATCCTGATACGAAACCATCTACATATTGTCATCTAATATTTGATAAAGCAGACAAAAATATACACTGGAGAAAAAGATCTCTTTTCAATAAATAGTTCTGGGAAAACTGGATATGCAGATGCAGAAGATTGAAACTGGATTCCCACCGCTCACCTTTTACAAAAATCAACTCACGATGGATAACAGACTTAAACCTAAGGCATGAAACCTTAAGAATCCTAGAAGAAAATGTAGGGAAGACTCTTCGGACATCAGCCTAGGCAAAGAATTTTTGAAGAAGACCCCAAAAGCAATCACAGAAGCAACAAAAATAAATAAATGAGATCTGATCAAATTAAAAAGCTTTTGCACAGCCAAGAAAACTATCATTAGAGCAAATAGACAGCCCACAGAATTGAGAGAAAATATTTGCTCTCTACACATCCAATAAAGGGCTGATAACAAGAATTTATCTAGAACTCAAAAAAAATCAACAAGAAAAAAATCAAACAACCCCATCAATAAATGGGTAAAGGACATGAACAGAAACTTTTCAAAAGAAGACAGAATAATGGCCAGCAAACATATAAAAAAAATGCTCAACACCTCTAATCACTAGGGAAATGTAAATCAAAACCACAAGGAGATATCACCTAACCCCAGTGAGATTGGCCTTTATCAAAAAAATCCCAAAGCAAAAAATGCTGGTGAGGATGTGGAGAGATACGAACACTCTTACACTGCTGGTGGGAATGCAAATTAGTGCAACTTCTGTGGAAAAGAATTTGGAGATACCTCAAAAAGCTAAAAATAGAAATAGAATTACCATTTGATCCAACAATAGTACTATTAGGCATCTACCCAAAGGAAAAAAAGTCATTCTATCATTCTATAATAAAGACATCTGCACTCGAATGTTTATGGCAGCACAATTCACTTATTGCAAGGATGTGGAAACAACCCAAGTGCCCATCAATCCATGAGTAGATTAATAAAATATGGTATATGTATACAATGGACTACTACTCAATTATAAAAAATGACGGTGATCTAACACCTTTTATATTTTCCTGGGTAGAGCTTGAGCCCATCCTCTGAAGTGAGGCATCACAAGAATGGAAGACCAGGCACCACATGTACTCACCATCAAATTGGCACCAACTGATCAACACTAAGGCGCTCACACAAAAGTAATATTCTTTGGGAGTTGGGGGTGGGGGGGTGGGTAAACTCACAACTAATGGACGTGGTGAGCATTGTAGGGGGCAAAAGGCAAGCTTCAAATCATGGTTTTTGTGCAGCAAAGTCATAACATGTAATCGAAATGTTTATACCCCCATAATATCCTGAAATAAAAAAAAAAAGAGAATTTCTGAGGTGAGACCTTGGAACCTGCTTCTATCACATGATTTTGATGCAAAAAGAAGTTTAGCAACTATTATCAGGATTACTATTAGAAGGAAGAATCTAAATAGGCTATGTACTTTCTTCATCTCTTTAGACGTGTCTTTCAGAAAAATAGACTCAGGAAACTTTACCGAAAATCAGCATAATTCAGCTGTAACAACTGGGAACAGAAACTTCCATGGTGCAAAGCTATGACTGGAATACTATCAAAGCACATTTTCTTCCTTTGTGGCAAATCTGCAATATTACTCCATGGTCCCTTTGGAAGCGATGTGGCAGATTTAGGTAGAGTTCAAACAAACATTCTGCCTTGAAAGAACACCAAGATAATACGTCTCTGTTTTGATATGGAAGTTTAAATTTGTTAACTGGCTTCTCTGTTGTAGATGACCAACAACCCCACCCTACCCCTGCCCTGGCCAATTTCTTTATGTGGAACAGGCAGGCCTAAAAAGGAGGTGCAAAGAGGAAAAGTGGCAGCTTCCGGGATGAATGCCTTTTGAGAATGTGGAATATATTAATGATATATTCAACTTAGAGCGTAGGCTACAAGTACAAACACTAACAGAAGTCAGGAAGGTGAAAGAAAATTGTGAATTGGGTTGGACAAATAAAACCCTAGGCTCTTTTGGTTTGGTATGTTTTCTTACTTTTGATAGATGTATGGATACAAAAATATCACTTTCCTTTTAAATATGGTATGAAAGCAATAGTGTAAATATGATGACAAACTAACTGACATTCACCCTCAGTGCCATACAAAGTGATGGGGGTTGTAGTGAGCTGGAGAGTCCAAGCCTCACACAGTGAACCAGTAACACAAAGCATGATAACAAATGGCAACTACACTTGGCCTCAATACCAGAAAGACAATGGGAAGGGGGAATAATGGGAGATGCAAATTGGAGAGCCCAAGCTAAATAAGGGTGTCACTCCTCCATACCACCTGGTTGATCCCTTATGGAAATGAGGACCTTTTGTTTCTTAATATTATAATTCTTCCAGAGAAGCTGGAAATCTGGACACTTATGTGTGATCTTTTGATTTTTTAATATCGGTAACTGATTCAATGTTTCAAAAACCGAGTTCAAAAGGGGAAAAAATTAAACTAAACACCATAATTAGTCAGAAGATATAAAAATAAGCTGTATTGGTCTTTGGGCTAACTGTGACCTCTGAACTGAGGAACATTTGACACATTTCTGGTTTTCAACCATCAAGAGAGATGAAACTAACAAACAAAAAGAAGAACCCCCTATGAGATAAAACCAAGAATTGGTCCAGGAGGTGAGAGGAGAAGAGATTTCTCAGTATCCAAGAATAGACAGAACATTAAGTGAGAGACAGATATCAGGAGCACTGGATGTGGCACAGTGGTCACAATCATATCATACTTCACTCTTGGATGGTACTTTAGAGACTGTATAGTTCAAACCCCTAATTTTATGGATGAGACACCTAAAACAAAGAGGTTAAGTAGGTTGCTCAAAGTCTAACATCCAGTTTGTGCCTTGGTCTCGTGATGCCCAATCTTTCCACTAGACAAAACTTTCTTTAAGGGTCAGTTCAGTGAACTTCCTAATGAACCAGCTGTGAGAAAAGAGATGGCCAATGTCTCTCAGCAATTCAACTGACATGTCTTTATTTGTTTGTCTCCTTGTAGCTGGCTGTGAAACACCTGATTGTAGGTGAAACTTATAGTTACTGTGCACAATAAATAGCTTTATGGAATGCAGTCTTTTTACTAAAGCCAACCTGGTGGGGCAAATAGATGAATAATAAAGTGAACAAGAGCAAAACCACGAGCATCTTATTTTGGCCTAGAAAGGCGTTGTGGATGCAAATGCATTTGCTCCAACCACATCTACAAAAACCAAGAAGCTGAGTTGCTTCCATTTCACTACTTCAGAAGACTAAGAATGAATTCTGAGTTGAACAGGGCAAAGTGTGATTTCAGAAGCCTTAAAATACTGTTCATACTGCATACTAAGTTACTCAAAACAAATTCAATACGTTCGTTTCTGTGAAATCCTTTCACAGCTCCCTGCTTCCTTTCCCTTATTTAGCACACTTTCATTTCCAAGAAAGCCTGCTGACAAAATTTTTTCTCTGCCCTTCCTTAAAGCTGTCTGGTTCTTCAGTTCCTGGCCAGTATCTGGATGCTCATCCTAGAGGTACCATGACATAGTTGTATCATGTCTTTTTTGTTGTTGTTAATACTGGATAATTATTCTTAAGCCTTCAAGGTCTAGAGCTTTGAGCTTTTCTCTCCCTCTTTGTCACAATGATTCACTCACAGATTTCCCAGGAAAGAGCTGCCAAGTTCATTAAGGAATGGGTGATGTGATACAAGCACAGTTCCTGTCATCAAGACAGGTCTGCATTCCAAAGTTTCAGCTCAGGCTCACTAATCAAAGACTTGCTTCTGAAAACTTAGGAATGGATAATGATCAGAAAGAAGACATGAATGTCAGCATAATATAGATAAACATGAGTTCAAACTGTCTTAGGAGTCTGCATTTTTACAAACACACAAACACAAACACATAATTCAGCAAGGAGATGAACCAAACCTCAATTGAAGGGCTTTTAATTGACCGATGAGAATTTCTTGATAAATGCCACATGCTTGCAAGATACCACGAGAAAGAGAGGTATTGTTTGTGTCTCCAAGAACCTTAAATTGTATATGAGGAGACAGAAATTCCAGGCATGAAATAATCAGATACTTAACAGTTAGATATGAGGTCTACTGATGAAGTATAATAGGAGCTTACAAACTAAAAGGATGAGTATGTTCTGAAGCATTAGGCAAAGACTTCCTTGGGCAAGACAGACTTGAGTTTGATCTTCATGGATAGTTAGGACTTGAATGGGTGGAGAAGAAGGTATACCAAGCTAGAATAACACTAGATATGGAGTTTGGAAGAGGAAGATGGAGAATGGGGCAAAGGTGGTCAAGAATGAGGCTGAGAATTCATGTAGCTAAGTAGTAGGATAGAAGATTATATGGAAAAGATGGGGTAAGTCTCTTAAAAGTTACACAGAGGGATTGGTGATTAATGTGTCAGGCAACAGAGCTAGTGAAAGTTCTTGTACAAGGATCTGAGTTGACAACAGTATTTAAGGAAGAAGACTCTGGCAATAATGTCAAACAGGGTGGGATGGAGGAAGGGGAGCTTGTTAAGAGCCTCTGGCATTAACGCAAATTTGAGGTGAAGTCAGCCAGTTTTCACAGACAGGAAGTGGATATGATAATGAAAATGTAATAGTTTTAAACAGAGTGACCTAGAGCAAAAGAATGTTAAAGCTAGAAAAAAGACTTTAAAAATTACATAATCAAGATTCTTCACTTTATTGGTGAGTAAATTGAAGCTAAGAAAGTATAAGTGATTTCTCTAAGGTTACCTAATCAAGTATTTAGTGACAAAGCAGGTACTAGAATCCAGACATTTTGACACCTTAACAAGTGTGCTTTGTAATATATCAATACTAAGCTGTTAAACTGAAATGAGAGTAAGACATACAAATGGAAAATTTTCTAGGCAACAATAGATGCATACATTTAGGCAAATACTTAATATATCATCAGAAAGGATGGAACCTAGATCCATAATGGTAAATATGCCTTCAGAAGGAGAATGTAGAGATAAGAACTAAGGGGTGAGTAGAAGAAGAGTAGTTACAAAAACAAGGGGATAATCAAGAGGAAGCCATATCACAAGAATGAAGAGGAAAGAGATTTTCAAAAATAAAGTGTAGAAAACATTTACTTTTGCCTAAGATGGAATATCAGAGACTAGATATTTTCTCTTGCAGTAGTGAGCATGGTGTATTAAGCATTTGAGATACATGAGGGAAGTAGTTTTTATAAGGGTAATGGTATTGGATAGTGCTTACTGGGGGCAATCACTGCTTTCTGAAGAGAAAATGAAAGACTGAAGATTCACCATCACTAAAAGACTAAATGTAAAAGCCAAAGGTATTCCTTGAAAATGCATAGAGATATTTCCATTTTCTGCAGCCCAAGGGACAGAAAAGGCTGAGGACCTTGTTTAGGAGTTAAGGATAGCAGAGGTCCAGAGAAAGTTAAATTGCCCAACTAGTTAGGTCTGCTATGAAAAAAACAGGCCCTTGCTGGTGATAAATGGGACTCAAAGATATTGGATGAGGACATTTGTTTGATGCATTTGAAAATCTTGACTTTTCAGATTTCCTGGACCCTCTGAGCCTGTAGAGGTGCCCATCACTCCTTTAAAAAAGAGTGCTTCAGCCTTGCCTAAAGTTGACATGAAAGTACTATCTGCACTATCCCACAAGACAGCATACATCCCCCTCAGCATTTGTCTTTGCGGTCTCTCCTGGACAAATAACTAAGGTTATTATTGTACTAGGGAGGGCCTGAGCTGCAAGACCTAGGTCACATGCACCGGCAGGAGCATGTGAAATATGTGAGTCTGGATACTGGGATTGGATTCTGAGGGTAGTGGATCAAGAGGGGTGGGAAATAAAGCTGGAAAAGGAAAAACATTTGGATGCCCTCTTTCAGGGTACAGAATTTAACACATTGGCAAGAACACCACTATATGGTGCTACCACTACATACTGTTGGAATGTCTTTGGGAAGCTTAGAAAAATCAATGACCCAAACCTTTAATAAAGTTTTGTTAACTGACATAAAAAAACAAGAGGAAAACTACATGAAATAATAGTTCTCAAGATATTAGACATAAGATAATGAAATGCAGTGATCCTTGGGAGATGGAGCCCAAACAAGGGGAGCCCTATGATTGCCCCATCTTATTGCCTTGAGAGTGTTTCCAAATCACAGTATAAGGAGTGGGAACCCCAGTAAAGATTGATGCCCTTGATTTGAAGAAACAGAGTTGAGAGTCTGGGGAAAGAGAGACCAAGGCAGCTTGAGTTTGCAGGACATGGTGCCAAAAAGGAGAGAGCTGCACAAAAAGGGAGCTATGGAGATCTGCAGAGCACTGATCAGCATACGTGTGTGCTGAAACATCTGAAATAACCATCTGAAATGATTAGAGGCAACAATACTCAGTGCTCACACAAGGCTGGGAATAGTGTCTGTTCCTACTAGCCAGACTGAAAAAAAAAAAAAACCCTCAAGACTCACAGAATGAGTAAAATACATAGAAGAATCTTGCCTCAGTAATGGAAATAATTAGCCCTAGACTGAGAATTCATGTAGCACTTCTACAATTACAATTAAATCTTTAAAGCAACCCAAAACAATTATTATGTTTTGAAGCACATGTCCAAGAATGAGGCTCAAGAATATTTATAGAAATACAAGAACATCCAGCTCCCAGCAAAGTAAAATTCACAATGTCTGTCTTCCAAACAAAAATTACCCAGCATGCAAAAAATCAGGTAAATATAACTCATATTGGGGAAAGGGAAAACACAATCAAAATTGACATAGAAAGGACACAGATGGTAGAATTAGTAGACAATGACATTTAAAGTGTCCTATATTCCATATGTTCAAGAAACTAGAAGAAAGATTGAGTGTGTCAGAAACAAGATTTGAAAGATAAGAAAGAACAAAATGTATTTCTAGATATGTAAACTCAATGTATAAGATAAAAAAATACTGGATGGAATTAATTACAGAGTAGACATTACAGAAGAAAAGATTAGTGAACTCTAATACATAGCAATAGAAGTGATTCAAAATGAAACATGATAGATATAATACTAGGAAAAAATAGAGCATCAGAGAGAGCTGTGAGATGACTTAAATGGTCATTAAACAGATATAAGTATAATTAGGGTCCTTGAAGGAGAGAGGGGAAATACAGAAAATATGTTTGAAGACACAGTCTCCAAAATTATTCTGAATTTGATGAAAACTACAAATCCACAGATCTATGACAGTCAAAAATCCTAAGAACTATAAATATTAAGACAATTATAGCAAGTCATATCTTGCTAAAACAAATGATAAAGAGAAAATCATACAAGCAGAAAAAGAGGACACATTACTGCAAAGGAACAAAGATGAAAATTACAATAGGTATCTCTTCAAAACCATAAGAGCACAGTAGAGTAAAAGCTTTCTAGTATTAGAAGAATAAGAAGGGGAAAAAAACCTGTAAACTAAAATACTTCACCCAGAGAAAATATCTTCCAAAAAAAAAGGAGAAATTTAAGATTTTTTTCAGGTGTGCAAAAGCTGAAGCAATTAATCTCCAACAGACTCATTCTATAAGAAATGTGCAAGGAAGTGTTTTGCTTAGAAGAAAAATGATATCAAATGGAAATATAGATTTACAAAAGTGAATGAAGAGTCCCAGGAATAGTAACAGCATGTATCAATATAAAGACTTTTTGTTATCATTTCAGTCACTTTTAAGGTAATCAACTGTTTGAAACAAAAAAGTAGCAATGTATTTTGGAGTTTATAACATATGTAGAAGTAAGGAGTATGACAAAATAGCATATAGATGAATACTGTTGCAAGGTTTCTATACTATACGTGAAGTGATATAAAAGCACTAGAAGATAGACTATGACAAATTAAATATGTATAATATAAGCCCTGAGTAAAACAACAAAGGGTTATATGTAATAAGACAAAAATAGAATCATAAAATTTATCCAATTCAAAAAAGGCAAAAAAGTAGAAAAGACAAAAAATGGATGGAGAAAGTAGAAAACAAATAACAAGAAGGTAAATTTAAACTCAACCATAATATCAATAATCATATTAAATATTAATGGTCTAAACACCCACATTAAAAGAGATCATCAGATTGTATTTAAAAGGAGGCAAAATCCAACTATAGGCTGCCTATAAGAAATCTACTTTAAATATAAAACATGCTAACACTAATCAAAAGAAAGATAGAGTGGCTGTATTAATATCAAACAAAATAGATTTCAGATCAAGGAACATAATTAAGGAGAAAAAAATGTCATTTAATAATGATAAAGGAGTCAAGTTATCAACAGAACATGATAATCCTAAATATTTATGCCCTTGGTAATAGAGCTTCAGAATACATGAAACAAAAATTGATAGACCTGCAGGGAGAATAAAACAAATCCACAATTATAACCAGAAGTTTTAACATTCTTCCATCAATAATTAATAGAGCAAAAGACAGAAAGTAAGGATATAAAGACTTGAATAATGCTATTTACTGACTTGGCCAATTTAACATTTATAGAATATTCCACTAAACAACATCAGGATATACATTCTTTCTGGGTTCACATGGGATTTTTACCCAGATAGACTATATTCTGGGCCACAAAGCAGACACCAAAAGTTTAAAAATATTCAAGCCATACAAAGTATGCTATACGGCCATAATGGAATTAAACTAGAAATCACTGCCACTAAATATATGGAAGCTAAATGACAAAATTCTAAAAAAAAAAAAAAAAATTAGGGGTCAAAGAAGAAATCAAAATAGAAAGTATTTTCAGCTCCATGAAAAAGAAGACACAACATATTAAAATCCAAGGGCTGTACCTAAAGTAGTACCTAGAGGGAAATTTATAGCATTAAATTGCCCATATTAGAAAAGAAATCAACAATTCCAGCTTCCCCTTAAGAAACTAGAAAAAGAAGAGCAAATGTACCCCAAAGTATAAAGAAGGCAATAATAAAGACCAGAGTAGAAATCTATAAATGGAAAACAGAAAAACAATAGAGAAAAATCAATAAAATCAGAAGCTGATTCACTGAGAATATAAATAAAATCAGTGAACCTTTAGCCAGACTCTTCAAGGAAAAAAAGGAAGAGAGTAGGGGGAGGGAGAAAGAAAGCAAAGATGTACATAATCAACATTAGAAATGAGAGCGTGATATCACTAAATACTCTATAGATTTAAAAGAAGAGAATATAATGAACAATTTTATTTCACTAAATTCAACAACCTAAATGAAATGGACAAATTCCTTGAAAGATACAAACTGCCAAGGTTCAGGCAAGAAGACATACAAAATCTGAATAGCCCTACATCATTTAGAGAAATTGAATCTAATTTATAGTCTAAAACTTTCCCACAAAAAGATGTCCTAGTCAAGATGTCATTACAAGAGAATTCTACCAAATATTTAAAGAAATTATAATGATTCTACAAAAACACCTTCAGAAAATTGAAGAGGTGGGAATTGTTCTCTAATTAGCCTGAGGCCAGCATTAGTCTCATATCAAAAACAAAGGCATTACAAGAAAAGAAAACTACAGATTAATTTCCCTCATAAACATAGACACAAAAATACTTTAACAAAATTTTAGCAAATCTGATCCAACAATATATAAAGGGGACAGTGTGACCAGGTAAAGTTTGTCCCAGTAATAAAAAGTTAGTATAACATTCAGAAAACAAATAATGTAATTTACCATCCTATCAGACCAAAAAAGCAAAGCCACATGACCATCACAATAGATAGAAAAAAAGCATTTAACAAAATCGAGTATCCATTCCTCATAAAAGCTCTAAGCAAACTAGGAATAGAAAGAAATTTTCTCTACTTGATAAAGAGCCTGTACAAAAAACCTACAGCTCACATCACAGGTTGGTGAAAGAGTGAATAATTTCTCCCTAATTTACTCTAACAAAGTAAGGATGTCCACTGTCATCACTCCTATTCAGCATAATATAAGAAGATTTAGCAACGCAATAAAGGAAGGAAAAGTAATAAAGGGCATCTGGATTGGAAAAGAAGTGAATCTGTTCCAATCACCAGAAAATATGATTGCCCATGTAAAAATAATCTCAAGGAATCTATAAAAAGCTACTAGAAATAAGTGAATTTAACAAGGTTATAGGATATAAGGTTGATTTACAAAAACCTATTGTATTTCTATATATAGGCAACAAACAATTAGAAATAATATTTTAAAATCATTGTCATGCACAATATGACCAAAGGTGTGAAATTTTAAAGTATAGACTTTCCAAAATATGTGTAAGATCTGTACGCTGGAAATTGTAAAACAGTGATGAAAGAAGTCAATGAAGATAAATAAATGGAGACATATATTTTGTTCATGGATTGGAAGGCTTAACACATTTAAGATGTCAGTTTTCTCCTAAGTGATCTATAAATTAAATCAATTGCAACCAAATTCTTAGCAGAAATTTTTGTGGAAATTGGCCATCTGATTTTAAAATACATGTGGAAGAATTTAAAATGTGATATAGAATAATTCTGCAAAAAAATTACAAATACATTGAAATTGGCCCTCCATATCTGCAGGTTCTGCATCCTTGGGTTCAACCAACTGCAGATCAAAAATATTTGAAAAAAATTATAAAAATAATTATACAACAATAAAAATAATACAAATAAAAACAAAACAGTATAACCATTATTTACATAGCATTTACACTATATTCGGTATTAAAAGTAATCTAGAGATGATTTAAAATATACAGGATAATGTACATAGGTATGTGCAAATAATATGCTATTTTATATAAGGGACATGAGCATCCACAAATTTTGGTAACCATGGGGATCCTGGAACCAATCACCCATAGGTACTGAGGGACAACTATATATAGATGATTCACTCCTTAAGTGGAGACTGTGCATAGTGATTTTCATCCAAAGAGAACAGTATGAGAAGTAGAGGTGGGAGGACAAATTAACTTCACGTGAAGAAACTTGCTTCAGCCAGGTGATCAAGTCACCATTAATAGTCATAAATCATGTTGCTATGTAATAAAAATGGCACTTTAACTCCATGACTTCCTTTCCAAATTCCAGAACCCCAGTCTAATTATGAGGAAAACATCACATTCCAAAAAAGGGGCATCCTACTATAAACCTGACCAGTATTCTTCAACACTGTCAATGTCATAAAAAAAAAAAAGGAGTCTGAGAACTTGTCACAGCCAAGAGGAGGCTAAGGAGACATGACAACTAAAAGTAATGTGGTATCCTAGATGAGATTCTAGAACAGAAAAAGGACATTAGGTAAAAACTAAGGAAACATGAATAGACTTTAATTATTAATAATGTGCCAATATTGTTTCATTGGTTGTGCCTAAGGTATCATACTAATGTAAGATGTTAATAATAGGGGAAATTTTGTATGTTGGGGGAACTCTGTACTACCTGCTCAATTTCTCTATAAATTTAAAACTGTTCTAAAAATAAAGTCTATTACTCAAAAATTTAACTTCATATGGAAGTTGAAAATCTAGACATTAATTCCCTTAAAACTACCCTAACTGCTCTTTGAAAACTTTTTGTATGCTTGCAGGGAACTAATCTCCAGTTGTCACTTAACATCCCTCCATGGTAAACCCAATGCCTTCTTGGAGGGAGTGCAGAAGATGCAAAAATATGAGCATCTAAGCATCTTTATTCAAAAGTCTGAAGTATGTCTAAAAGGACTATTTAAGTTATTTGATCTGAATCAAATTTTGTTTTTACAATTTCCCCCCTACCCTCCAACTACCATGTGTGGTAGCTTGTGCGAAGTGTCAAATCACATTTGGACAAGATACAGAAAATACTCCTTTGCAAATAAAAATGTTCTATGGAAAGGCACAGAACTGGAATAACCAAGACAATTTTGAAAAATAATAAAGTAGGAGGAATCATTCTATCCAATTTGAAGACTTACTATCCAGCTACGATAATCAAGACTGTGTGGTATTGGTGGAGAGAAAGACACACAGATCAAGTAAACACAATAGAACATTGAGAAACAGATCTACACGTATATGGTCAATTGATCTTGACAAAGGTACAAAGAAAGTTAATGAAGAAAGGATGGTATTTTCAACAAATGTTGCCAGAAACATTGGCTTCAAGTCATACAAAGTATGACTGCAAAAAATAAATAAATTTTTTTTACCCATATTTTGGCACCTTATTCAATAATCAATTTCAAATGAATCACAGACCTAAATGTAAAGCCTAAAACTGTAGAACTTCTAGAAGAAAATATAGAATAATATTTTGGGATCATAGATTAGGCAAAGTTTCTTAGCTATAATGCCAAAGCCATGATCCTAAAACAGAAAAAATTAATAAATTGGATTTGATCAATATTTGAAACCTCTGCTCAGTGAAAGACACTTAAGAAAGTGCAAAGAGGAAGATGGAGGATGGGATGGGTAAATCCACACCTAATGGATGCAGTGAGTGCTGTTTGGGGGATGGGTATGCTTGTTGGGCAGTGCAAAGACAATTTATGTAACCAAAGTGTTTGTACTCCAATAACACTCTGAAGTAAAACACACACACACAAACCAACCAAACAAACAAACAAACAAACAAAAACGTGAAAAGAGAAGCCACAGACTGGGAGAAAATATTTTCAAAACACATATCTGACCAAAGACTTGTTTACAGAATAAGGAAATCAATAATAAGAAAACTCAATAATAAGAAAACAAAACTCAATAATAAGAAAACAAATTACCCAGTAAAAAATGGACAAAAGATTTGAACAGATACTTCACCAAAGAAGATATATGAATGGCAAATAAGCACATTAAAAATGATCACATCATTCACCATTATGAAAATAAAAATTAAACTGTAATGAGATACCACTACACCTATTAGAATGGCCAAAATAAAAATAAAATACCAAATGCTGATAAAGATGCACAGCAACTAGAAGTCTAATACACTGACGATGGGGAATGCAAAATATTGTAGCCACTGGAAAATTTTGGATATTGTTTATAAAATTTAGCAAACTTCTACCATATGATGCAGCAACCTGACTCCTAGGTATTCATGCAAGTGAAATAAAAACTTATGTTTGCACAAAATTTGCATACAGAAAGATTTTGACTGGTTTTATTCATAATCACAAAAATTAGAAACAATATACCTTTCTTCAGTGACTGCATGGATAAACAAACTGTAGTTCTTCCATACAATAAAATACTACTTTGTGATAAAAAGTAAAAATTATTCATCTTCACACTTGAATGAATCTCAAATTCATTATTAGTGAAAGAATTCAGAATCAAAAGGCTACGTACTCTATGATTCCATTCATATGGTATTCTGGAAAAATCAAATCTACAGGGAACAAGAAAAGATTAGTGATTGCCAGAGGTTGAGATTTTTTTTCTTTTTTAAAAAAAGTTTTATTTTAAATTATTATGGGTACATAATAGTTGTATATATTTATAGGGTAAATGTGATATTTTGGTACAGGCTTACAATGTGTATTAATCAAATAGGGGTAATTGGGGTATCAATCACCTCGAGGATTTATCATTTCTTTGTTAGGAACATTCCAATTCCACTCTTTTAGTTAAAATACACAATAACTTATTGTTGGCTATAGTCACTTTAACTCCATCTTCCTTTCACATTTTAATTTTGACATTTTTAAACTATCTATCTCTCAAAAAGTTACATACACTGGGGAAAAGGATCCCTATTCAATAAATGGTGATGGGAAAATTGGATAGCCACATGTAGAAGACTAAAACAGGATCTGCACCTCTCACCACTCACAAAAAATTAATTCGTGATGGATAACAGACTTAAACCTAAGGCATGAAACTAAGAATTCTAGAAGAAAATGTTGGCAAAACTCTTACAGATAAAGAAAATCTGAAATTCTAGCCTTGAAACTCTTTGAGGGTTTTACTCTGAAGAGTGCCTATTGCCGTGTTTGGTGTGAAGGGCCGGTCTAAGAACTTCCTGTAGGGCTGGTCTCAACTTGAGTGGTAATATGTTTTGGGAAATCAGCTCACTATAAATTGTGACTGTAAACATTATACTGTAAATGCTTTGTAGTTTTCCCC
>CAUYRT010073639.1:0-22946 GCA_963574885.1 Lepilemur ruficaudatus | reverse complement strand
CCCCCCGCCCCCCCGCCCCCCCCCCACGCCGCCGGGCCGCCGGCCCCCCCTGGGGCGGGGGGGCATATGCTTGAAAAGTAGTTGGGGAGCGGAATTAGGGGTCTCAATAGGGGAAAGGAATTCCTCAAAAACTGATTCATGTGATTAACTGTACAACTTGGTAAATTCACTGAAAATCATTTAATTGTACAGTTAAAGTGGAGTGTTGGTTGTACGTAGATACAGTTGGAGCACTATGTATGTACTCTCTGGACTACTTTGACAGAGTAGGTTTTTGAACGTAACAAGATAAGTCAACTTGAGTGGTAATATATTTTGGGAAACCAGCTCACTACAAATTGTGACTGTAAACGTTTTGTAGTTTTCCCCCAATAAAATTTTTGGAAGAAAAAAGAAAAAGAGTCTCTGTGGGTTGAGGGGAAGGTTTTCCTATATACTGGGCAGTTTAGGGTTGAGTTCTAATCATGCCAAAGCAGCTCACATGATCCAAAGAGTACGAAACCTAAAATTATCTTTTCATTTTCTTTTCTTAAAATTTTTTTGAAAAGGTAATAAGTACATATGATAGGAGAGAATGAACGGTCGTGATGGTTGTGACTGTATGTAATGTCACTCACTGTATTGTACACGTGACAATGCTTAACGTGGTACATTTTATGTCATGTACATTTTCCCACAACTTAAAAAAAGAGATAGAGATGAGAGAAAGAATGAAATAGTATAAAAATACTAAGGCAGCTAAGTGACTCCCATCCTGTCAGCCCACAAGTCCCCTCCTCTGAAATAATCACTCAATTTCTCGTGACTCACCTTTCTTTTTAATGCATTGCTATACAAGTCGCTATTTGCATAGTAAATTGGGGCATTTATTTGGAATATTTTTATTCCAGGAATTTCTTTCACCTGAGGAGTAAAATATTAGTGACTTTAACATACAGAAATATTTCAGAATCAAAAATGCCAATTGCCTCCCTCCGTCAACTTAAAAATTAACACATAAGTTGCTAAGGGCCCTCTTTCAGGGTTTAGTTTAGGTAAAATGGTACCACTCTATCTACTCATGCTCTGGAAGGAAGAGTTCTGCGAGGAGAGCTTTTAAAAATGCACATCTTCCCATTTCTTTTAAAAGTCCGTCTTTATTTTATTTTTACCATTAAACACAAAGAAGAAGAAACTGAAAAATATTCAAAAAGACAAAAGAAAATAGATAGGAGAGGGAAGGCCGCTGCTTGGACAGCGAGATGCAGGCAAAGCAAGCAAACAGAGGTTTACATTCACAGAATGCAAGAAGGAGCCGAAGGGACACAGTGAATTCTTCATTGAGAAGCCCCGCGGAACTCTAGGATGCAGTTTGGAAATGAGTAATCCAACATGCAATTCTTTGGAATAGTGAGTCTAGTGTCCTCATTTCCTAATACCTTATTGTGAGTCTGAGAATTTTTTCCCAAGCATAAAGCAAAATGAACAAAGATTTAAAGATTTTGTAGAAGTCTTTGAGATTCCACAGAAGAACATTCAAAATCAAGAAAATTTGAAAACATAATTTTAACCATTAAAACAAAGTGGGAGAATTCCATAGTCCCACTTGTATTTTATGTGGTTAAAGTTAGTATTTTATTATAAACACATCAGAAGAAAACCATGCACATACAAAATATCCTCTCGGTTTCAGTGTTTTGCAAATAAATACTTTAATTCCAACAATACATATTTATCCCCATTAAAAATGAGGAAAAATAATTAGGAAATTGAGTAGTTAATGCATAGTAAAAACTATAAAACTGAATCCAGACAGTCAATTGGAACTCAGACTTCTTAGTTTGACCACTATATTTCCCTTCCTTCACCCCTGTTTTTTGTCCTGGGTAAAAATAGTACTTAGCCAATCAAATCACATGCTCACAGCCTTTTAAAATGATTAAAAAAAGGTCCTACCTCTTCATATGCATCTATATCAATATATACATCCGTGTCGGGAAGCTGCCCAAGGACTTTGTAGCTTGGACTGGAGATAGAGAGTATATTAAATACCATTGTGTTGAGGTGTGGTATGATTTAAACATAAGGTTCTGAATGTTTACATGTCATGTAAGGATTTTCTAGTGAATTCAGGAATACTTGATCCTTATATGGTGCCTTTGCAGAAGGGCTTCATGTATATCACATTCCCAGTGTTATTCCAAGCCCAACACACCCCATACCTCATACCACATACATGTATCACACATACTCATGTACCACACACATACACAATACACACACATCACATACACCACCATACACCCCACATACCACACACACAATACATACCCCACACCCCCCAATATACACATACCATACACATGCATACACACTACACATATACCACACACCATACACATACATTACATACCACATACACAATATACATATATATACCAAATATACATGCACATATGCATATATACTACACACACATACCACACATACTCATATACCACACACATACAATATACACACACACACCTCATATCACACATGAACACATGCATACACTTCACACATACACAGTACACACAGTGCATATACCTCACACCATGCAGACTATATACATTACACACACACCCCACACTGACCCCCATCACACATACCATACCACACAAACAATCTGGTCAGGACAAAAGACAAAATTATCCCCATTTAAAGATGGGGATAATAATGAATTGTGCAGAGTTCAAGTCATGCCAGGGACATGTGTAGCTCGAGGTCTCCTCATGCCACTCAGTAGACAGAATTGTCTTCCTGCTTTAATTCTAAGGTAGGAGGGGGAATTTTTATTTGTTATTAGCAAGAGTCACTGTCTCATGGTTAGGGTGGGGGTAGTCAATTGAGGGTGTGGGGAGAAAACAAAAATCTCTAATTAGCATAGAGGTTTTCTTATATTTGGTTTGAATAGATTTTAAACATTACTTTTTGAGAGCCCTAATTCCTCATGCATTTTGTGGGACAGTCTGGCTCAAACAGATACCAAAATGATGACAGATACTATTTCTTGAGCACCTGCTATTACATTATTATACCTATGAACGATCCTCCTGGGCTTATTCCTACCATCATGTGGTTGAGAAATTGAGGCTCAGTGGGGTTAGGCGAGTTGTTCAAGGTCAGAGAGTGTGGCAGAGCCAGAATATGGCTCAAGGTCTTTGATTTGACATGCCATCATCTTGTTACTACACCGTCGTGCTTCTTATCACGAATGTGAAAGTGCTGTGTAACTCAGAATACATAACACAAACAAACGTTAGCTGTTCTTCTGGGTAGGTTCCCTCTGCAAATATTTAGAGAATACATATGTGCCTTGTACTGGGAACATCACCTCTACACACAAGATGCTCATAGCCTACTGACATCTGTGGACAAATACCATACCAATGACCTACATTGTATATATAAGGACAAGGTTCTCAGCTGAGTTCTCAGTTATGAGAAAAACTCTGAGAGACTCTTAAGTGCTGTCCATGTGTTGCAATCTAGTGCCACTGGGAAGGCAGAGTGAGGGGCAGATGCATAGATCACGCAAGTACACAACTAACGGGGATGGACACATGCAAATTGCTGGGGCAAGACCAGAGCATTGTGGTGGGTGCACAGGAGACGTTGAAGTCCCTTTGTCTGGGCGAGATGGGCCTCAAAGGATGAGGATTTCAACAGGCAGAGGAGGAATGGCCTTCCTGACCACCTGGAGTGCCCTGGCACTCCATTTCTGCGAGTCTAAATGCTACTGATGCCAGCCAAGGCCAAGTCCTTGTTACTTCCCTAAAGACACTGAGAGCAAGACAGTCTCTTTTAATAAACTCTCATGGGGTTTTATCTGGGCATCTCTTATGTTTATTATCATACTGTACCTTGCTTATATCTAATGAAGCACTTACAATTGTGCATTCTAAGTTTTTGAAAATGGATTTATAATGCTGATTAAGAGTCAGCTTTTGGATTAAAAAAAAAATCCCATATTTGAGTCATTGCTCCACCATTTACTGCCATCTTGGGTAAGTTACTCAATCATTCTAGGCCTCAGTTTCCACATCTATGAAATGGGGATGCCAACAATCACTGGGTTGTAAGGATGAAATGACATAAAGCATTGATCTTTGCATACAGCCAGGCACATAAATAATTATAATTATTAAGTGCCACCATTACTTCACTACCATTATTAATATCATCATTATTACATGTCTGTCATCCTCAGGAGAATACAATCTCTATGAAGGAAAGGGCCATGTCACATTTACTGCAATATCCCTGGGGTCTAGCATCTCTCTGGGAACAAAATAGGCTCTCAACAAATATCTATTCAATGAGGATGGTAATTATTTCAGTATGTCAGTATGTTTTATAACACTGACCAAACTGTTATGTCTTCGGGGGCAGAAGCTGAACCTCCATTTCATTTATGGCACCCTTGGTGCCTGCACGGAAGAAGCATTCGGGAACTATTTGCTGAATGAAATGGTTGTCTCTTAACTATGTGTGCTCTGAGGGAAACTGAGTGTTTGGAACAACAGGCCAAAGCTCATGTACTACTACTCACACCCTGAAAGTGTGTCCTAATTATAGAAAAAGCCAGCTGAAAATAAACAAGTATCCTGAGTGCTGGTTGTCCAAACTTTATGCTACAAAGACACATTAAAATTACCAACAAAGGACAGAATATAAAAAAATCAACTTTAATTATCATTACCTACAAGAGTTCTTTATCTCAGAGGTTTGGTGAATGAATATTATGGTTTAAAAATATCTATATTCTTTAACAAGCCACAGTCTATAATTTTTTTATTTTTATTTGTTTTGAGACAGAGTCTCACTCTGTTGCCCAAGCTAGAGTGCTATGGCGTCAGCCTAGCTCACAGCAACCTCAAACTCCTGGGCTCAAGCGATCCTACTGCCTCAGCCTCCCAGGTAGCTGGGACTACAGGCACATGCCAGCATGCCTGGCTAATTTTTTCTATATATATTTTTAGTTATCCAGCTAATTTCTTTCTATTTTCAGTTGAGACGGGGTCTCACCCTTGCTCAGGCTGGTCTCGGTCTCCTGAGCTTAAAAGATCCTCCTGCCTCAGCCTCCCAGAGTGCTAGGATTACAGGCGTGTGCCACCGCGAGTGGCCTAACAGTAGGTTTTTAAAGGTTATTTTATATCTTCCCTAGTGGGCTCAGTTCAGAAGAGATGCCATGGGATAATGATTCAGGGTGGAAGAAGGGACAACTGGAGAACTGCATATGATAACGATGTCAGAGTTTGCTTCATGTCATCAAAAACTCATGTCAGCATCTGGCGCCAAAGCAAATTGCAAGAATGTGGTTCACTCAGAAGATGGTAAATAAATCAGTGTAGCACTGGGCTCGGAATGGCACACAAGAGGATGGAAATTAGGCTCTTTTTTTAAAAAAAATTGATGAAAGTATAAATTGTGACATAGTAGAGCACTTGGCAAAATTATATGGAATTTTTTATTTGGCATTTTGTTTATTTAGTCAACAGGCTGCATGAATGTTATAGCGCCCACTCACACTAACTTGAAATAACCAAAGGGCTTCACTTTCACCAATTCAAGCTTCAGTCTACGCTTTAAGTCAACATTGTAGCCTCAGCCAGGACACTCACACCCATTCCAAGCTGGGCACTCACCTCTGTGTTCTGTAAATCACAGTCAACAGAGCAATGATCACAGCAGTAATCAAACCGTAGTCCAATCCCAGGAACAAAGACGACACAAAGGTGGTAAGCCAGATGGTCTAAACAAAAGACAGAAAGCTTCATGGAGAATCATGTTAAAACTTCCATAAGAACTAAACACATACACAAGCTACTTTCACCTCACCTAACTGGATACTGCACATAACCCCTGATTGCATTAACTTATCTTGCTCACATTTTTATTAGTACTAATCATATTTGCTGCTGTGACATATTAACCTAATCATCACCTTTGTTACTTACCAGCTCTATTTTGCTGGTTCTCCAGAAAAAGGGGAGATCTGAGAACTGCATAAACATTCCCTTCAGGTTGACGATCACAATGGCCGACAGCACAGCCTGAAACAGAGCACATCCCCGCATGCCTTTCTTCATGTCCCAGAGCCCTTTGCTGGCTCCTCATTGTCCTCCTGCTGCCCTCCCCACATCTTCTCCATGACCACTTCCTACGTGGCACTGATAATGTCTTTGGAGCCATGAACACCTGGATTTTCAGGACCTGGTTAAAATGGGCCTTGGAAAGCCAGGTTTATATCCTAGCAGCAAACTTGCATGATGGTGTAGAGGTTCAGAATTAAACTTGGTATTCAAGGAATTATTTCGTTCATGGTCTTCCTACATTATGATTTTCTTCATATATATATACATGTGTGTATATATTTGTAGAGATGGGGTCTTGCTATGTTGTCCAGACTCGTCTCAAACTCCTGGTCTCAAGGGATCCCCCCACCTTGGCTTCCCAAAGTTCTGGGATTACAGGCATAAACTACCTCCTACTCTACTCTGTATTGTTCCTGATCTCCACTGGATTAAATATATCAGCAAATAAATGTCTTATGAGTGTAGGTCATTTCAGATTTTTAATGAAAGTATCAGGTCATAGATGGTCAAAATGGCCAGGCACGGTGGCTCATGCCTGTAATCCTAGCACTCGGGGAGGCCGAGGCAGGACGATTGCTTGAGCTCAGGAGTTCGAGACAAACCTGAGCAAGAATGAGACCCCATCTCTATTAAAAATAGAAAAATTAGCTGAGCATCCTGGAGCATACCTGTAGTCCCAGCTACTCCAGAGGCTGAGGCAGGAGGATCACTTGAACCCAGGAGTTGGAGGCTGCAGTGAGCTACAATGATGCCACTGCACTCTACCCAGGGTGACAGAGTGAGACTCTGTCTCAAAAATATAAATAAATGAATTAATTTAAAAAATAGATGGTCAAAGAGAACAGGGACCTTGCAGGTTAGCCAGTCCAAACTATTTTGCAGATTAGGAAACTGAGATCAAGAGTTGAAATGGCTTTCCCAAGGTCCTGTGGGCATCTATCAGCAGATTGTGGAGCAGGATCTTGGTCCTAGCTTTGGCCCTTTTTCATACTACACTGCTAGGGTTACAGTAAAAATCCCCAGGATAGCCACAAAAATATAAAAATAAAACAACAACATCTCTACACGTGGAAGAGCCTCACACCAAGTCCACACTACACACCTGGGGTAATGATTCAAAGAGGAATCCAGTGGCTAATATGACCAGCAGAATCATTAACGAGGCCAAACAACCTGCAAGCTGAATGAGAGAAGACACATGGAAGGGGCTTTTAGGAGTCTTGAGTAGGAGGTGGGGCGTAGGTTGGTCTTATTCTTTGGATAATCACTGTGGAAAGATTAAGAAAATATGGATCCAATGCAATAAACTATTATATAACCCTATACATAAACCATTATATAAACTTGTAACTCCATCCCATTCCCTCTTTGCAGTTTTGGTTCTTCTTACAGTTTTTAAACAGAAGCTGAAATGTTTAAATATCTTGACTGAAATGCCCTTGTCAGAGGTGGGGAAAGATACAAGGTGCCAACCTGAGACCCATAAGGGTCAAAAGAGTTCAGCTAAGGGCTTGCTGTCCAATATAGTAGCTACTAGCCACATGTGGACATTTAGGTTTTACAAAATTAAAATTAAATGAAATTTAAAATTCAGGTCTTGGTTGCACTAGCCACATTTTAAGTCCCTAAGAGTCATGTTGCTGGTGGCTGCCATATTGTACAATACATATATTAAATATTTCCATCATTGCAGAAAGTTCTGTTGGATGGTGCTGGCATCCTACCCACATTCATTCTCAGGCTTTCATGACAACATCCCATGTCTGAACTTTGAGGTTTACTCGTAGCTGAGTGTTGCATAACTTTCTAATTTAATATTCTGGAGAATATACCTCTTTCCTATAGATTCAGTTCCTTGTGATTCGCTTCAACCAATCATGCCTTTCTCTGATTCACTACACAGCTCACTGGAGCATGGATCTGCAGGCAGAGTAGCTTTGTTTGGGTTCAGAATAGAATCAAGAGATTAAAATTTAATTACCACCCAAATCACCAGTTCTTCGAGGCCTGCTATATACACACCTGTGTCTTCCCTCCGGTTCCCTCCTGAACAAGGCTTCGAGACAAGGAGCATGAGATTGAAAAGGTCTGGAAGAGTGAGCCAATGGAATTGCACAGTCCCAGGGCAATGAGCTCCTTTTCCATGTGGAAACAAAACACGAAAGAGAGAGGTTGCTCTTCAGGAAGAAAAGCATGATAGCCTATTTTAATACATATTTTCAGGCATACAGGCTGTCTCTTCAATCTCTTTTCAGTTATAAGAGTTTGTTTAGCATCAGTTCAAAACAGGAATTATGGCATATTTTATGGCGGTGGAAAAACACTTAAAATTTTTACTGTGTTAGAGATAAATGCTGTGCTCCCTGTCCAGCCCCCTCCTTGCTGAACACACTCTCTATATAGATAATGCTTTTTTTTCCTTTTTTTTTTTTTTTTAAAGAAAACTGCAGTAAAAGGGGACAGATTTTTTGATTTGTTTAAGAGAAGTTTCTTGATGTATAGGACTATTGGCATTTTTTAAATGCCTGGACTATTACTCAACAAGGATATGCCAATGTCTTTCTGGGGCAAATGACTCCTGTTCTTAGGGCTATTTTGGGTATTTCTAGTTTGATCACTGTGTCTCATATGAATGTGGAACATCTAGTTCTCCTTAGAAACATACAGGATGTTAAAACAGACATTGTCATGCCAAGATTATAGCTCACGATGTTTGGATTAAATACCTTATTTGTGGCTATGTTACAAAAAGAAGGCAGCAAAGAGAATACTGTGAGTGATGAATCATATACCCAAAACTGAGTATACCCAAAGAGAATACTGTTTGAGTGATGAATCATATACCCAAAACAAAGGTAAGCCTTCCTGTGGAGCAAAAATGGCTCTGAAAAAATATTTGACTTCCAGGCTGTGAGCTTTAAAAATAAGGATAACATCTAAAGGAGTCTGACAAACTATAAGCTTCAAATTGGAGATTTCACCTTTCCAGGTGGACCCCTGCCCATGAAGTGAGGTAAGACTCTGTATATCAGGGCTCTGATTATCTAATGCTCATAAGTAATGAAAAAAAATGTAGGGTTGAATACACGCTTCAAATACATCCATCACTCAAGTAAGTTTTTCTACCAAGATCGATAAATCTAGTTCACGTGCCTTCTGTAACAGAGCATGACAACTGTACAGCTATGGAACATCTGCAGGAAACTGATGATTTTTACCTGATTGCCGTCAACCTGATAGCCATGTTTATTTGCCAAGGTCTTGGCCATTGAGATGGTCACTGAAAATCCAACGATTGCTATGGCAATGGCATCCACGTATACGAGGTGGAAGAGGCTGGTGTCCGGATTGGCTGGAGGTAGTAGCCTGAAAAGTCAAGCTGGCTTTAACTTGGGTGTTGTGACCACTGGGAAAAAACACAGGACTAGAGGGGAGCAATTTAGGACATTATTTGCAAATGATGTGATCAATGCTTGCATCCTTGTTTGCTCTGGTTTGGTCAAAAGGAGGGCCCTCCTTGACAGGGAAAGGTTCTCTCCAGGCCCAGACTGTGGAGTGTGGCTTTCTACCTGGACAGATTATCAGCAGAGATCAGATGTTGTTTTATTTATAACAGGAGTAACCTCATACTTCATGGCACACTGATGGCAAGTGTAAGACACAGAACCAGGAAGAAGAGAGGGTCAGAGAAGTGCTCAGATGCCACAAGACACTCAAACCCAAGTCTTGGGGTGGGAGGGTGTTGGACAAGGGCTACCTTAGAAGAGAACTACTGTCCTTGAAACATTAGGTACACACTTTTCTCCCGTGTTATTTGATGTAACATCTTCCCATGTTCTTATCCTTTGAGTTTCTAACACAGAAAAGGAACAGCAGAAGATTATACACCTGGGCATCCCATGAATCTGAAGGAGCCAAAAGTGTGATTCCTGGAACCCCATAGTGGAGAACCCAGCTTCTGTGGTCCATTCTTGTAGATTGGGACCCATGTCCTAAAGAAATAGAATAGGGACTCCTTAGACTGCTATGGGGAAAGGAAATAGGGATTTTCAAAGGCATTCTGCTCCAATTCAAGACACTGGGCTAAATAATAATCGTTTAATTGATATGTAATAATTATAATTACCATAACAACCATTTATTAGGTGTTCCCTTATGCCAGTTCTGTGCTCATTTAATTATTTCCAATAGTCCCGTGAACTAGGCATCATAATAATCCCAACATGAGGAAAATGAGGAATAGTGAGGTTCAGTCATTTGCCCAAGGTCCGTTTATCTATTAATATAACAAAACCACCAAGAACCTGCCTCTCTACACTTATTTCTCTTACTACAGGGACAGAAGGGATGTTTCAAGTTATTGGATAAGGAGAGGGCAGGGAGAAAGGGAAAGGAACCTGACATCTATTAAGGCTAGACTATGTGCTACACGCTTTACATAAGTCATCTCATTTTTCCTCGCAACACCCCTAATGGATAGGTGCCATTATTATCCCAATTTTTAGGTGAGAAAATGGATGCCTACAGATGTGAAGTAATTTGCCCAAGATGCAGCTGGGAGTCAAACTCAGGGGGTCTGACTATAAAGTTTGTCATCTTTCCCCTGCACTTTGCTGCACATCAGCTGAGAGGGAAGGCCTCACAGCAAGTTTGGGCCTGAGCAATTAGGATATAAGAAAACCATGTATTGTGGAATAAGTTAAGCATCCAAAATCAAAAGATAGGATATATTGCATGACTGGGACCTTTAACAGTAAACTGTCACTTTCTGGGCATTGCAATGTGTATGTTTTTATGTATGTGTATAGATAAGTGTGGTAGTCTGCTTTCAAATACGGCCACCAACCCATCCTCTCATACTTGTACATGCATGCTGCTCTCCTCCCGTCCAGATGTGGAATCTGTTTTCCTTCTGGCTAAACCTGGGCTGGCCTGTAATGTGCTTTGACTGACAGAATGTAGTAGAAGTGAGGCTATATGAGTACCTTAAGAGGCTTGGCAAATTCTCTGTTTCTTTCTTGTTGTCCTGAGCCACCATGTAAAGAGGTCTGGCTACCCTGCTGGAGACATCATGCTTAGAGAAGATGCCAGCCAGCCCTCAGCTGTTCCAGCCACTCCAGCTGAGGTATCAGACATGTGAATGGAGCCTTCTTGGATCCCCCAGCACCAATCACACCTTCAAACATCTGCAGATGCATGAGAGACCCCCAAGCAAGACCAGCAGAAGAACTATACAGCTGAGCCCAACTTAGACTAAAGAATTATGAGCAAATTAATGGTTGTTGTAGGTTTTTTTGTTTGTTTTTGAGATAGGGTCTTGCTCTGTTGCCTGAGCTAGAGTGCAGCAGCATCATTGTAGCTAATTGCAACCTCCAACGCCTGGGCTTAGGCAATCTTTTTGATTCAGCCTCCTGAGTAGTTGGGACTACAGGCATGCACTGACATGCTAATTTTTCTATTTTTTGTTTAGACAGCGGTCTTGCTATGTTGCTCAGGCTAGTCTTGAATTTCTCACCTCAAGTGTTCCTCCTACCTCAGCCTCCAAAGTGTTAGGATTACAGTTGTGAGTCACTGAGCCTGGCCTAATGGTTGCTGTTTTAAGCCACTGTTTTGGGGGTGGTTTATTATGTAGCAATAACACTCACAGATAACTGAAACAGTATGATTGTACATAGATAAGTAGGTAGGTAAGTATTTGTTACCTACTTGGTTTTGGGCAAAGTTCCAGAGAGATAAGGTTTCTGGGTAGCCATGTTCTAGAAAAGTAAAATGTTTTTTCTTTTTTTAAGTTAAGGTCTCATATATAGAAGGAAAGCAACATCTGAGTACAATGCAATAGGGAAAGGAAAGTATTAAGTAGAAATTATGGTGACATAACCTGTCAGTGTGTGTGTGTATATATATTTGAATAGCTTATTACTGTTATACAGCCTATCAGTATATTTTTAAAAAGAGTAATCTAAGTGTAAGCATTTCACATTTAATCAAGTTATTTGTAACTAGTAACTGAAATGGATTATCTGTTGGATCCAATCAAAGACTAATGTTTATCACATTACTAACTTTGTTAGTGACCCAGGTGTGAGGTAATGGAAATTGCACACACCTGGGTATCAGAAGATTGGGTTCTGGGTCCAGGCTGGAACTCACCAGTGAGTCACTAAACCTCATTCACATCTCTCAAATATCACCTTCCCTGATACCTTGGGGGAAAACAGAAACTCCAGCCTGTCCTATTTTTTACCTGGCTTCACTTTTTTTCATAGTACTTCTCACTATTTATTTCTTATTATTCAATTGTCTATCTCCACAAGGACTGTTTTGCTTGTGTGTTTTTGTTAACTGCTGTGTCCCTGGTACATAATAGGCACTCAACAGACATGTTGAATAAATGAGAATAAACTTTTCTGTAAAACAAGGATAATAATGTATATTGTCAATGGGGCTATTATAAGCATCAACTGAGATAGTATTTTATAAATTATAAGTCCAAATCTAAAAGCAAGGTGTTATTACCATGTTATAGCTTTATATTAAATCATTATAAGTAACATGTTCATCACACCCATTTACTGTTTTGACATTTCAAAGTGGAGTGCACACGTCCTCCTTCAACACTTGCTCTTCTGGAGTGTGAACTCTGGCTTAAAGAGCAACCTCTGTTCCCTCTGTGTCCCGGAAGACTCTTGGATGGGACTGGAAGGCAAGACCTGAAGGAACATGCCAGGTTCCATCCGTGTCCAACATCTGAGAAAATGTCTGACTCTGTCCTTTGGAAAAGAGAAGAGGATGGTGAGAGGTAGAGACAGAGAGACAGTATGAGAGACAGGAAGACAGAGACACCAAGAGATACAGTGAGATAGCTGGAGAGTGATGGAGAGGGACACAGTGAGGTAGTCACTCTTGCTCCTTCAAATATAAAGGGAACAATACATTTTAAAAATGTAGAGTTAAACAACATAGATGAAGAAGTAACAATGATTTGAAACTGGAAAACTCATTGAAATAACAAATCTCAGAACTTTCAGTTAACATGTCTTGAGTGCTTACTGTGTGCGCCAGGTGCTACTCTAATGGCTCCACGCACATTATCTCCTGCAGCTCTCACAGCTGCCTTTGAGATAAGTATAAATTACTATGGCCGCCTGACAGGTGAGGAAACTGAGGCTTTGAGAGGATAAGTGACCTGCCCAAGGTCACAGAGCTAGTAAGTGGCAGTTGAGGATTTAGGTTTTTTTGCTTTTAATTCTTATGTCACTCAAGGAGAGATTTTAAAAACTGTTTAAGAAAACAAAATAAAAAACCACTTGCCACTGCTGGTAAGATCGTAAAATGGTACAACTGCTACAGAAAATAGTATGGAGGTTCCTCAAAAAATTAAAAATAGACCCAGCAATTCCACTTCTGGGTATATACCCAAAATAACTGAAAGTAGGGTCTCGAAGACATATTTGCACATTCATATCCATAGCAGCACTATTTGTGATAGCCAGGAGGTAAAGGCAACCCAAATGCTCATCGATAGATGGACGGAGAAATAAAATACATCATACACATGCAATGGAGTATTATTCATCCTTAAAAAAGGAAGAGAGTACCACCACATGTTACAATATAGATAAACCTTGAGACATTATGCCAAATGAAATAAGCCAGTCACAAAAAGGCAAATACCATATGATTCCACTCATGAAGAACCTAGAGCAGTCATATTCATAACAACTGAAAGATGAATGGTAGTTACAAGGGGCTGGGGGAGGGAGAAAGAGGAAGTTATTGTTTAATGGATAGAAAGTTTCAGATTTGCAATACAAAAAAGTCCTTATAATGTGAATATACTTAACACTACTGAACTGTATACTTAATGGTTAAGATGGTAAATTATATATATATATATTTTTACAATAAATACACACACACCCCCCAAATCCCTAAAACCCTCTGCTATTTGATAACATAGAAGAAAAAAGAGATCATTTTTCATTTTAAGAATACTAAAGCAGGAGTCAGAAACAATAGGTCCATTGATTATTCAAGTCACACTGTTACTTATTTTCCTACCCCAGAGGAAGTGTTCCAACGACATCCACATTGTAAGATTCTTTCAAGTTGAACCCAGCTGAAATGCCAGTTCCCATGACCACCTAAAACAGACACAAATCCAAGTGCACCTTTAGAAGTGAATATTCAAACACTACAACAGTCAGCTTCAAAGAATTTGTTAGTCAAGCCAAATTTGAAAATCTCATTTTTAACATTCAGATTTAAAAAGAATTATTACCGTTAGCTTCCAACAATTCTAACTTCTCATAATGACTCTACCCCACATACTTAAAAGGGACTCTACAATTTCTTTGTGGCCTGGAATTTTCTTCTTACTTCGTTCTGTTCCATGCTGAGATGTTTGGCTAGTCGACTGCAACTAGAAAGAGGCCACAAAACCTCTCAGAAGTTGACCTTGCCTTTAGGGGAGGTGAAATGAATCTCTGGCCAACATATTATGAATAAAGGATAGGTAAATGTGTATCTAAATGGTGATACAATGACAGCATTTCATTATAAAATGTATGTTTGGATTTAGAATCTCCTGCTGATCCTGTTTCCAGGGCGGCAGTACCAGGTATGGTTAGAGGTCTCCACCAGCACCCCATAGTTGTCTTCTCCACTACAGCTAGAGTCAGGATCAGAGTGGAACCACATGTCACAGAGTGTCACTGTACATAAGGCCATGTTGGATTGTCAGGCCATAGATTTACTTGGGGTAGACTGTGCAATCCTTAGTGAGCTACAAGAAGAAAAACATAATAGATAATAGAAGGTGACATAGCAATTTGCTTCATCCCCAGGAACTATTGCTTTTAGAGCTTTCTGAGTGGGTTATCCAGGAGAGAAGGAATAGTGGCCGGCCAGGGAAGGGTGCCAGTCTCTCACAGTGGCAGATGCTGCAGGAAACCAATAATAAGGCAAGTTTAATATCAGAAACAGCAGCCTAAGAGACCAAGGCAAGGGCATGGGTATTTTTGGCCCCTTTGATGGAAAGACCCTTTTCTGTTTGTGGCAATTATGGGTTTCAACCTTAATTGCATTTTTTGCACATCTCAAATTGGTAGAGTACCTAGAATATTAAAATCCACAGGCTAAATATGGCTCAAGCTCCTGGAGCCAATTATTTACATCAATTTTATGCAGTGGTAAATATTTAAACCATTGTTTTCCTATCAACATAAACAGATGTATTATAAAAGAGAACTCAAAACTCAAAAAATGTTTTTATGATAGAAAAATAAATTTTATGCTTCAGAATAGTCCCCAGACTTTCCAGTATGGCTCCTCTCTCCTTTGTTCTAAGGAGCACTTATGGAAGAAGTTTAAAATCATTGGTTTAAAGGTATTATTGAAAGACTATAATTACAATGATAGAGTCTTGAAAAAACCATTCCCCTGGGACACAGGAAGGACTCTTTAAAGGGAACCCGGGAAACAGAATTAGTAACGCAAGGTGGGAGAGGCAATTTTCATCATTTTCTTCATAATTATAGCTTGCCTGCCTTCTTTCCCAAGCAAAGATGCTCAAGAACCTCTTGCTGTACTCCACGTGGAAACAGGAACTCTGTGTTCAGCCTCAGTGAGAGAAGGGTTTTAAACTTGATAGTCTTTTTTGTTGTTGTTGTTAAAAGGTAATATTAATAATCTGACGTAGAAAAGACCAAGGCATGGAAGAGGATGGAAAGGATTGGCTTCCTTGTGAACTATACCAGCCATTTGTTTTCATAGCTGGAACTTTTCGCTAAATTTGGATCAGACATCTACGCTTTATATTTTTTATCCTTGTGGCTCCCACACATGCACAAAGGAGATCGAGGGGGCTAACTACAGGGACACTTTGGATATTATTCTCTAGGGAAACAGTGACATCTGTTGGACACTGTGCAAACTTCTAGTTGGAGGTAGTTCACAGTTTGAACATCAGTTTACATTGTGTTCCCTTCAGTAATGCCATACTTTTGTAAAGCTGAGTGTTCAGTGGTTTCTGTCATTAAGAAGCAGGGATCTTGCAAAAATTCATGGGAATAGGAAATGAGGGTAGCAGTGTCCAATCTGATTCCGAGGTTTGAGGATTTGTGCAGTGCCCATCAGGCACACACATTCAAGAATAAAAAATAGGGGTTACTTAAGAACATAATAAAATACTTTCTATTCCAATTCATGTGCATATTTTCACAAATAGCTTCTAAGTTGTTAGTCATAAATACATATTAAGATGTTTGGACCTAACTACTTAATAAATGGACTGTGAGGTATTTCTTTTGACTTAGGTTGCTAAGGCACTGAGAAAGTTTGGGAACGTTTATCTTTTCAAAATGGAAACAGCGGCCTGGTGCAGTGGCTCACGCCTGTAATCCTAGCTCTCTGAGAGGCCAAGGCGGGAGGATTGTTCAAGGTCAGGAGTTCGAAACCAGCCTGAGCAAGAGTGAGATCCCCGTCTCTACTAAAAATAGATACAAATTAATTGGCCAACTAAAAATACACAGAAAAAAATTAGCTGGGCATGGTGACTCATGCCTGTAGTCTCCGTTACTCGGGAGGCTGAGGCAGGAGGATCACTTGAACCCAGGAATTTGAGGTTTCTGTGAGCTAGGCTGACGCCACGGCACTCTAGCCTGGGCAACAGAGTGAGACTCTGTCTCAAAAAAACAAACAACAACAATAAAAAAACCAAAATGGAAACAGCTTTATTTTTTTCCAAGTTATTAAAGTAATATGTGTTCATTACAAAACAATTAGATAATAAAAAATTGGGGAAACCAAATGCGCCATAATCCCATCACTCAGGGATGTTAACATTTTCATGTATCGTCTTTACCTGTATTTTAAAAATCATCTGTGTCTATGTTTCAGTGCTTTTTCTTTTTACTTTTTTCCAGTGAATTTGTAAGAATTCCCTTTGACAAACTCTAACCTTCTTTTGGCAGAAGTGAGAGAAAAAAAGACCCTTTAACTCCCTGTTCCTGTTTCATCCACTTCGAAATTCCTCACAGAGGTAGGTGTATGTGGCTGAAGTTGAACATGTCATCACCTCGAGTTGACTTACCGCAAAGAACTCTAAAGGAATGGGTGCTGGCAATTTCTCTTTAAATCTTTCATTAAACTCCTTGCCACCCAACAGCAAACCAAAAACCATCAGACCGACGCCTAGAGAACACACGTTGAGGTTTTTAACATTCTGCAACACAGCAACTGTACTCTGTAACACAGTGAACACTGGATGTTTACATCAAGAAATAGCCCCTGAGAGACACTCTAGTGCACTAATTCAGACCAGCCATCCCCATTATTGGACATTTCTAGTTAAAAGTTCTCAGGCTGAAATCTCTCTGTTGTTGTCACCAATTAGGAAGCATTTGACTCCATCATACATACAACTTTGTAGTTGTCATGGTTGTTCATAGCTGTCATTTTTGTCAATCTTATAGCATCAGTGACATGCTGATGTTTCAATGTAATATTATAAAATTTAGAAAAAGAACCCTGAAGCTGAGTCCTGAGCATTAGGAAAGAATTATGGGTTGATATCAGCAAACTACCCCACAGGTAAATACATAGAAAAGCTTCTAGGAGCTTAAAGAAGGAGAAATGATTTTTAGCAGATGAAAGAGAAATCAGATGGACTTTGAAGCAAGAGAGTGCCGAAGTCTGGAGAGTTAGAGAAGAAAACCACTTAATTATATCAGAGGTTTATGGTTTGGGTACCTTAAATATAGTCAATTCCCATTCAAAACAAAATAAAGTAGATTTCCTAACTCATCCTTTCCTATCAATACCTAGAGCGTGCTCAGGTGTACTCATATATTGTATTTTCTTTGTGACAAGGCATTTCAAGAAGTCTCACAGCAAGAGCTATGTTATCAGCTGTTATGGGAAACTAAGAATTTAGTTATTTAGGGAATATCCTACAGTTTGATTCCATTCTTGTCAAGCAAGGACAAAAAAGGTTACTTCCTCAAAGTGACTTTCCTAGACCCTTCATCTAAAGGTTTCCCGATTCAACTTTCAGAGCAACCTGTACCTTTTCTTTATAGCACTTAACACAAACTGTAATTAATTACATGTTTTTGCAATTAATGGTTTACTAACTGTCCTTCCACTGGACTGTAAGCTCCAAAGGGCAAGGGCTGTATCTGTTCTGCTCACTGCTGTCTATGTCTAGCAAGTGTCTGGCACATTAATACCTACAAAGGCTACAGGCCTTACTTTCCAAGGATGGCTTTAGCAGCATCTCAGAAGTTTTGATATGTATTAAAAGTATTTCCACTGTCAATTAATTCTAACCATTTTCTAATTCCTCCTTATCCATGGGTCATTTAGAAATGTGCTTTTTGAAATAATGTTCTTAAAGTTTGTTTGCAAAGGTGATTCTATGTTAAACACTTCCAATCATTCAAATAAAATAGTTTATGATGCATCTTAAAAAAATGTTTTTTGGTTTCAAACTGTATGGGGGTTTTAAAGATATATTTAGTTATTAATTTCTAATTATATTGTACTATGTGGAAAATACTGAATTTTTAGAATCTGTGATCAAATTCATATAAGTTTTAACATGATCAGTTATCATTCCCCTCCAAGTGCTTGCAAATAATTTATATTTTCTTTGAGTTGGGTATAGAGAGTCTATATATTTTTTGTTAGGTTAAACTGGCTAATTATGTTTGTTCAATCTTTTATAGACTTATTTTGTCTGCTTGAGTTAGCAGTTTTTAAGAGAGGTATGTTCTACTATGCCTTTAAATTATTTGTTAGTTCTCCAAAAGAACATGATTTGGTCATAAAAGAAAACCTCTCTTCACCCAGAGTGATGGTGTAGTTACCAACTAAAGACCTGGCAAAAAATTTCTTGTGAAGTAGGTGATATCACATATTAATAAAGTGAGATTTTAAGGTTTAATCTTCTTTGCAGTACTTTTATCAGAAAGCCTTAGAATAACTGAATCTCTCCCTTTTATGGAAATTCTTGAAAAAAAAAAAGAAATATGAGCCTTGAAGGTAAAAGAGATACAGAAGAGAAGGTGGCAAGGATGGGGGGAATGAAAACAAGTACCAGGAAGCTGCTTACTTACATACACCACTGAAAAGATCCCACTGTATCGCTTTGTTTTAACTCCGAACAGGTATTTTAACATGGAGGTGAAGACATGCACAGCTGCTGCAGTGGTAAATCCACGGACTAGAGGCTCTGTGAGATATATGGCCACAAATCCAAACCTACAGACACCTAGGCAAAACTATTGAATGACAAAGAAACAAATAAATCACATGATGGGTCAGGAAGTCGTGATCAACAAAAAACATGTTTACATGTTTCACTGGTTCACTTTCTAACACTACAAACTTTTTTACCTGCAGTAGATAAGTAGCTAACAAATCAATCAAGCAGCTTGGATCCCCGCTGAGCATTGGCCACACTCACGCCTGCCCTGTCCATGGAGCTGGGGCCATGACTACTGTGCATGATCATTGGCTGTTCCTTCTAAGCAGATAGGGATGTCCTCTTCACAGGACTGACTGATCCTGCTGTTTCTAGTTTGTCTTGCTTTTGGGTTCTTTAAAGTAGTCAGTCAGGCTGGGCATGGTGGTTGTAATCCTAGCAGTCTAAGGAGGCTGAGGTGGGAGAATTGCTTGAGCTCAGGAATTAGAGACCAGCCTGAGCAAGAGCGAGACCCCATCTCTGTTGAGGCTGCAGTGAGCTATGATGATGCCACTGCACTCTACCCAGGGCGACAGAGGAAGACTCTGTCTCAAAAAAAAAAAAAAAAGGAAATTGAATCCCTCTCCTTACTCCCCACTCCACAAAAAAAAAATATATATATAGTAGCCAATTGAAGCTTGCTTGCTAGTCACTCATGGTTGTAAATGAGGCCTGCAGTGGGACTGGAGAGTGCTCAACAGATATTTATTGCACTAACAAATGAGAGCCCATTTCCCCATCTTTGAGTCTTACCTGAATTATTCCTGAAAGTAAGGTCACAGACATGGCAACTTTCACTCTCAAGGCATCTCTGGCTTCTGTGCCATTGGTTGCATTTACTCCTCCCGGAATGACTATATCATCTGGTACTAATCGAACAGCCACACCACCGATCATCAGGCTTATAACTGCAAAAGGACCTGGAATAATGAAGCATAAATATGCCTGTTCAGGGGTCCAAGGAAACTACCTTCAGGGTATCTGGTGTGGTTGTTGCCAGTACGCCAAGGGACACAGGTGAGGTCAATAGTCATGTCATCTTTGAAAGAAGGCTGCACTGCCCTCCTGTAGCATCCTGCCGCTGGGGTGTGGGCAACTGTGTGTGCAGACTGTATTTTCCAAAAATGACCACAACAATATCTTCCATGCCACATACTCTCCTTGACATTTCCCCATCAAGAGGTGGAGTCTAATTCTTCTCTCCTTGAATCTAGATGGGCTTGTGACTTAATAACCAACACCCCCTCCCCGCAATATGTAGTGGAAGTGACACTGTGTGACTTCTGAGGCTAGGTAATAATAGGTGATGCAGCTTCCACCTGAGAGCTGTAATACTTGGGCTGGACCCCTGAGCCCCAGGTATAAGACAGCTCCAACGAGGCCACATGGAGAATTCCTGGGACTACATCGAGAGAGGGAGAAGGAAGAGAGGATAGAGGGAGGAAGGAAGGGAGGATAGAGGGAGGAAGAAGGGAGGCAGAAGTCCAGACTAGCACTTCCCAAATCATGACCTTCAGGAACCATGAGAGATAATAAAATGATTGTTGTTTTAAGCTGCCAAATTTTTGGGGTATTTGTTACCCAGCAATAGATATCTGAAACATCATGTGTGTGTTTGATGGTGGTAGCCACATGTAGCAACACCACTATTATGAAATCCACATGCATTTGATAAACTAAAGAGAAAATATGTATAATTCAGAGACTAAAACATGATGAAAATGAAATACATGCATAGTAATTAGGAACTTGAAGTACTACTATTAAAATAATAGAAAAATCAGGCGCAAGTTATATTAAGAAATAAAGCATTTATCTCATTTTACAGATTTCAACAATTGCTCTTTTCCACAAGAAAATGGTTTTTAAAAAAATTATTCCCAAGTTAATAAGAAAGTCCTAAGTTCTAGAAATCTTAGGAGGGATGTATTTTTTTAAAGCACCTATTGCGTATACAGTAACAAAAGTTATTAGGCAGATTTTTTTAATAACCTCCATGCTATTTCTTTGGCACATTGCAAATCTTGGAAATTCAAAGGAAAACGTACTAGAATATCAAGTATAAGCTTTTACCTATGGATATGTGTCTGGAGGTTCCAAGAAAACAATACATGATGACAGGATAAAATGAGGAGTACAGGCCAAATACCGGAGGTACGGCTGCCAGCATTGCGAAGGCTAAGCCTGCGGGATGAGACCAAACAGAAATGGGGAAATCATCAGAAAACAGAGGGGTTATACGTATTTTTCTTTTGGTTCTTTACCTCTGATGAGCAAGTGAAACCCGCCTTTCTTCCACCCCAATCCCACGTGTAATCCTACACTGGTACTTGCAGTGTCCAAATTGAGACAGTTTTTCTTGTCTTCTCCTTTTTGCCAGTGGGTAGATTTTCTTCTGCTTTATTCTTTGGCAAAATAGATAAAGGCAAAAAAAGAGTCTTACTTAACAGGTGCAGTTGCAATCTGGTGTTGATGCACAAATGCTGGCTCCTTCTCTAATGGGGCATTTTTGTCAGTTCTCCAGAGACCCCTCTGCAATAAGGAACTCCCACTGTGCTATTTCCTGGCTTACGTAATGCCCTCTCCTCTGAATCTTAGATTCCCCCATCTCCTTATCAGAAGGTACAGTCTTTTAGGATCTTTCTGCTGGCATATGCCCATCCTGTAGGCAGTCTTCTTGGGCAGGTACCTTTCGAATGAGCCAAGCCTGGTTACCTTCCAGGGGACCTAGTTACTCAGTGGGAAAGCTTGGCATTTTACTCCAAGAAACTTGGGAAGTGCAGGTCACACCCTCTGAAGAACTCTCTCTTTATTCTGTTGTCCTAAACAGTTCACACCATCCTTTACCTGCAGACTTTTTTTAAATAGAATTTAAATTTTAGAGTAGCTAAATTTTTTTTTCATACAAGAATTAGGCAGCAGTCTCTGCAAACTCCAGGAGACACTGTCCAATGCTTAGAGTAGCCCCCTTGCAGTCCTTCCTTCTTTGACTTTAGGTGAAGAAGAAATGCATAGGGCTTTAGCTTCTCTCTAGAAAATTCTCATTCCAAATCTTATGTCAATCTCGTCCCCTCATATTTTGTTGATGTGATGCACTAAAGAGACAGTTTGGGCATCATTAACCCATAGTTTTGCATAGAGTGTCTGGCACCCCCCTTTTAGAAATGACAGTGAGCTAGCATCGCTTATATTATCCTGGATTGAGCTTGAGCCCATTATTCAAAGTGAGGTGGCACAAGAGCAGAAGAATGGGCTCCACATGTACTCGCCATCAAATTGGTATTGACTGATTAACACTATGGTGCTCAAATGGTGGTGGTGTTCACCATGGATTCAGGGGTTGGGGGGGTAGACCCACATCTGAGAGATGTGGTGAGCACTGTGGAGGGGAGGGGCATGCTTGAAATGTAGTTGGGGAAGGGAATTAGGGGTCTCAATAGGGGGAAGGAAATCTTCTAAAACTGATTTATGTGAATAGCTGTACAACTTGGTAAATTTACTAACAGCCATTTAATTGTATGCTTAAAATGGAGTAAAGGCATGATATGTAAATTACACTTCAATAAAGAAAAAAAAGAATT
>CAUYRT010073638.1:0-25630 GCA_963574885.1 Lepilemur ruficaudatus | reverse complement strand
GGCATATGGCCTCGGTGCAATGGCTAATCTCCACCTGGGGGTGAGGAGGATGGCATATGTGTAGACCAGAGGGCACTGGGGGAGGAATGGCTCAGGCATTTGACAGCAGAAATTATAAGGACTTGGAATCAGATTGATGATACTGTGAGCCAGTAATATGTTGTATCAATACAAGTTTGGGGATAATTAATCATCAAGAAGGCTTACTTGGTGGCATATAAAGACACTCTCATCTCCTGTAAATGGAGGGTAGAAAAAGTTGAGGTTCAGGTCCCAAACTCAATGGTAAGGGCAGTGGGGCTCTCAACAGAGTCCCTCCCCAGGACTTGCCCTTGGTAAACTTCTTTCCCGAGGCAGGTGGCATATAACAGTGGATGGGAGGATGATAAGGGCCCAGCCACTTTGCCCCACTCCAGCTCCATCCTGGCTCCAAGCTCCTGCAGGGCTGGGTGAGGTCTTTGCTGTGACTGCATCTGAGTTCAGTTTCTCTGCCCATTTCTGCTTCCTCACCCCCACGCAGCTGCTCCCTAGAGCACGTCCTGCACACTGATCTCAGCCACAGTGCTCTCCAGGGAACTTGATGGGTTGCTACTTTCTTGCTTTTTATGGTACTCAGGTTTGTCTGTTGGCACCTGATAAGTGGCTGCAGCCCTGCAGGTAGCGAAAGTGAAGTGTCTCCCCACTTGCTGGCCTGTTGTCTTCTGCTGAGCCCGCTGGAGGAAGGAAGCCTCTTAATTATCTTGCCTCTTTGTTCTTGTGGGTCAGGCAGGATATGATCTGGCTGTTGAGCTCTTCTTAAGGGCAAGGACAACCCTGCCCACTTAGGACTGATGTCAGCCATGTCCCTCTCAAGCACATCTGCTTGAGGCTGATGTCAACCATCTCAGCATAGTTCCCCGCCCCTACCTGGGGTGCACAAGTCACACATGGCCATGGTCTTCCAAGATTGAGTGTCTTTGTATCCTTGCTGTCGGACCCCTGACACTGCTCTCCAAGATCAGTGCAGCCTTTGGAGGCAGATTGCTTTGAGGGGTTCCCTCCTCGAAGGGTGTAGTGAAGACCTTGGGTTTGATAGAGGCAGATGGGTTGAAATCATGAGTGTGTATGTGGGAGCTGGAGGGGGAGCTGCATTCAGGTCTCCTATTTTCAGTTTTGCATTTTGTTTTCTGTTTCCCTATTAGCTCTTGCGACCGCTGGTTTACCCTGGTTTGTGTGCAGATCTTCTGTGTGAAATAACTACATCAGGCCTAGATAATTGGCAAGAATACTTATAGAATTGTCCAGTAAATTTGGAAAGTTTAGCTCCCTTGGAACACCAGATAACTCTTCTAGAATATGTTTTACTTCAACTTGTTATTCTAGACTTAAAATTTTACTTGAGCAAATATTAATAAAGTCTTTTGTCCAGCTGATTTAGCCAATTTATAAAAAAACCAGTCTCTGTGTGTGATCTGAATATAGTAATGGATATTTCATTTGGCTTTCTCTTGACTTGAATAATAAGAAAAACAGGGCTTTGTTACGTCTTTATTTTACTGCCAATCTTTGCATTTAGGAACTCGGAGAGGTACCTTTTAAGACTGAGCAAATGCTGCAATGATGGTCTGATGAAAAAGCACGTGACCAAGTGGTCCGCATTAGCAAAAAGTTCTCGTGATGATTTACTCTGTGCTCATGTTCACCGAGAGAGGCTACCCTGAGCCATTACTCATGCGCTTTATAGAGCATTGCAGTCAGTAAATATCGTTTGCCTGTCACAAGAATTTGCAATTATACTAGAATGTCATCATTTCAGGAAACTATAAAGCAATGAACATGTTTATTTTCGGCCACAAAGGAAAAAAATATCATGAGAACCAGATTTTGTTGGCAGTTGGAGGCATTTATTAGAAAATCTGTAATTTTTTTTTTTTGTAATCCCACACTCAGTGGGCATCCCCTTTAATGGAGGTATGTCAAGTCTGGAGAATTATATGGTACATTCTGAACTTGCTTTGCTGGGAAAATAGGACTCCTGGCTTAATTTATAGGCTTGCTGAGTTCACCACCCTCCTGGCTCCCTGGAAGGAGGAATTAAAGTCTCCTAATGGCTTAAAGGGACCTAAAGTGCTCTCAGGTGCCCTTAGGCCCTTGGAATGGAGGGCACTGAATTTTGGCATTCGGAGTTTAAGGGTTTCCCACAAAATGAGACTACTTCAGAGATTTCTGGGTAATCCCACTGAGTGGAGATTGTCTCCATTTTTCTGTATTTCTACCACATACATTTCCAATTTTTAATTTCTCACCACTTAGAAACATACTTGTTTTCATGTGTTTGCTCTTTCAAATGTGCTATTAAGAGGATAAAAATCATTGAGGTATTAGGGAGATACAACCTGGCTCCTCTCTGCACCTAAAAATGTACCCACTGGCCACATTCCACTTGCTGGCTGTGATGTGCTAGATCATTCTCCATTGTGCATGGTGGTGGCTTCCACTGGGATGAGGAAGATGTGTGGGACTTCCTGTTTAAGTGGCAGGTGTCTACGGGTAAACTTACTTTGGTTAATATTTCTTCCTCTTGGTTCTCTACTTCTGTCCTTGTATTAATATTTTCTTATGCATTAGACTGAGTGAAGTCTGCATTCCCTTTTGTGACAGAGTCTGACTCCCTTTTTTGATATGTGGTTGCCAACATCTTTCAGCTGCACCCCTCCTTCTTCCCTTGTGCCCCACATCTAGACATCCAGGAAAGGAAGGCTCGGTTGCTCCTCCTTTGGTGCTGGAGGGAGGTTCGCACCATGCAAGCCCCTGTTTGTGACCGGCATAGAACCATGGAGATGGTTAATTGAACACAGCAAGATAGATGGACAGTCATCAAGAGAATCACTCAATCTATACAATTAAAAGAAATCAAGGAGGCTAAGGGTGGGTAGGTATTCCCCCAACAAGTCACAATCCCCTACTGGTGTCCAGTCTTGAGCCCATTCTCAGACCTGGAAGCCATTGACTGAAGGAGAGGCCAGGTCTCCAGCACAAGGACCTGCAACACTGTGGCAAGTATATATGGCAAGGACTCCTCCAAATTTCCCCCAAAGGGACCTATGACCATTTACTCAGGTAGCTGCACACTGGGGAAAGTGTAGCACTCAGACGTTTGTGAGTACTGCTGGGTGCTCACAAGGTGGCATTGATACCTGGGGAGCTGAAGGGTATCATGGCCTCCCTGTTAGGCAGGGGCATATGGGGACTGGTGATAAAATGGGGTCTTGGCCCAGGTGCAGTTCTTGGTGGATTCACTGGGTCCATGGACCCACCACCCAGTGGCCATTTCTAGTCATCAAATGTATATTTGGTATGTAAATGCTTGGTCATTAGTGAAACTTCCCACATTGATCCTTCAGCTTGAGTGTTAAGAGCTGCCATAGTGGGGAAGCATTTAAACCAGTCCCCACCCCTGTCACAACCAAGATAATAAATTGAAAGCAATATCGTGTCTAGGGGAAAATGGCCGCAATTAGTGCCATCCTTAAGACCTAAAGAACTCAGGGGTAGTGGTCCTCATCATATCCCCATCAAATTCATCAGTTTCTGGCTGATGAATCAAAAACTTCAAAAACTGACAAACCAAATGAAAATACCCAAAAACAGAAACAAAAAAATCAAACAGATCTCAGAGGATGACAGTGGATTTTTGCAAACTCAACCAGGGAGTAGTTCCAATTGCAGTTACTGTGCCAGAGCAGCATCTTACCTGGCAGAATTACACATCCAATTATTAATATTAATATGCAGTGTGCGGCCAGAGGTCTGGCAAATGTGTTCTTCCCTGTCTTTCTCAGGAAGGAGAAGTGGAAGCAGTTCATATTCATGTGGAACAGACTACAGCATACATAGAGGGTCGTGTCTCAGGGCTGCATTAGCCCTTCCCCTTCCCCTCTCTGTCACGATATAATCTGAAGGGGCCTGGGCCATCTTACTGTCCTGAACACTATCACATTGACCCACCATATTGATGACATCAAGTTAATCAGACCAGATAACCAAGAAGAAGCAGGTGTGTGGGAGGCCTTGGTGAGGCACGTGTGCTTCAGAGGCTGGCACATAAACCCTACGATGATTTAGAGCATGGGGCCACAGGGAGGATTAGAGTTCATAGGTGTAAATGTAGACACAGTGTCTGGCGGTGCGTCACTCTCATTGATGTTTACTCAGCCCTTACTGTGTGCAGTAAGTTTTCAAGTGCATGCTACTCTGAGTAATGCAATGAAATCTCCCATCACCCCATTTCGTCCTGCCCGGGATGGGATTCCTCCCTTTGTCCAGCATCTCCACATTGTGTATGCTACCTGCCAACTAGTCACGTAGTAGCTGCCTTGGTTATTGGATTGACTGTAGAGGTATCATGGTGCTTGTGTTCAAGTAACCCTTATTTTACTAAATAATGGCTCCAAAGCACAAGCATGGTGAGGCTGGCTAATTTATTGTTCTCATTTAAATTATCTGTTACTGTTGTTAATTTCTTACTGTGCCTAATTTATAAATTAAACTTTATCATAGGTATGTATGTATAGGAAAAAATATATTGTATATAGAGATTAGTACTATTCAGTTTCAGGCATCCACTGGGGTCTTGGAGCTTATCTCCCATGAATAAGGGAGGATTCCTATATTCTAATTCTACTGTTTTAATTGTAGGTAGTATTCTCTTAAAATCCAAATGACGTAAACATGTAAAACACTGGTTCTCTACAAGAAAATTACAACATTGCTTGCTGTCAATGGGTAGTGCGGAAATGTTCTTTTGCCCAGAGTTTATAAAGAATTTTTTCATTTAATCAGCTAAATGACCATACATAATACATTTAAATTATGACATATACTTTTCTCATTTACCGTTTGTTTTTGTTCTTTTATACCATGAGAAATTAATGAGGCTGACAGTCTTAAACTGTGCTTTATGTATTTAAGATAATTATGATTAAGGGCCTTTTACACATGTGTATTTATCATGAATCCTTCCTTGTTCAAAGAACTATTTTTCATGGTTCAAGAAGCAAAATTAATTTAAATCGGCAGCAAATGCACAGTTCTCAATTCCATGAGTCAACTGGATGCTGCTGACATTTTTATGTGGAGCCTCCTTTAATGTAATAAAAAGTGTTGCACTAAGTGATGCGTCTGTAGAGGAAGGGGTGGAACACTCATTGTCTGAAACCCTCACAGCGATGTTCTGGGTCATGTCGTGGGTTCACGGTCATGCCGTGAGCCAAACATAGCCCTCCATTGTCTTCATGTTCTCTATTTTCCTGCGGTTGACTTGTGCTAACTTAACTAAATATTGCAATCAAGTGCTAATTTTTACATTCAGATCTGGTAAAACTTAAGGTGACCAATCCACTGATGCACATGCCTATCATTCTCCATCAGAGCAGGAAACAAATTCACTTCGACATGTTCAGAATTCCTAACATGTGCCAGTAAGAGGACTGAGAGGAAGCTGGCTTCATCACTGTACTGCGTGTACTCCGAGCTTGCATTTGATCTAAATATTCGGACCTCCAGGGTTCAGGCTCTAAAGGGGCTGGATTCCACCGCAGGGTAGAGCTCACAGCTCTGTGCAATTCTCCCTGTGTATCTGCCGGCAGCCAGGTGCTCCTTGTAGGACAGAGTGTGTGATTATGAATATTTTAAGTATGACTAGTTGATCCCTTTTCTATTCAGCATGTAGCTGTGAGTGAAGCTGCAGATGATGGCCAGAGTACTCTTCGTGTTAGCTTGAATTTATCTGAGAATATTGAAGTGAAGAGCCACAGGGCTCTACTCTCTCTTTCCCAGATATGCAGGGAAGAATACAATCCAGTCTTTGTCTGGGTGTTAATTTTTAAAGTGGTATGTGCAGGAACAATGCATGAATAACTAGCGGCCCTGGGAGGCTCAGGAAAATTGTATCTCACTAGGGGGAACAAATATATGCTATTCTGAAAGGGAAGAAATATACTAAGGATTCAGATATGATGAGATAACTTTTTTGATAATAAAACATTGAGTTTTAATAGAAGCCATTCTAACCGGGGTAAGGTGATATCTCATTGTGGTTTTAATTTGCATTTCCCTGATGGTTAGTGACATCATTAAGCATCTTTTTCATATGTTTATTGGCCATTTGTCTATCTTCTTTTGAAAAACTTCTGTTCATGTCTTTTGCTCACTTTTTAATGGGCTTGTTTGATTTTTTCTTGCTGATTTGCTTGAGTTCTTTGTAGATTCTGGTTATTAGCACTTTATCAGATGTATAGCTTGTGAATATTTTCTCCTATTCTGCAGGTTGTCTATTCTCTCTATTGATAGATGCTGGCCTGGCTGCAGAGAGGAAGAAACATTTATACACTGTTGGTGGGACTGTAAATTAGTACAGCCTTTATGGAAAACAGCATGGAGATTGCTCAAAGAACTAAAAGTAAACCCACCATTTGATCAAGCAATCCTACTATTGGGTATTTACCCAAAGGAAAAGAACTCATTTTACCAAAAAGGCACCTGAACTAGAATGTTTATTGCTGCACAATTGCAAAGATGTGGAATCAACCCAAATGCCCATCAATTCATGAATGGATTAACAAAATGCGGTATATGTGTACCATGGAATACTACTCAGCCATGAAGAAGGATGACTTAATGCCTTTTGCAACTGGAGACTGTTATCCTAAGCAATGTGTCACAAGAATGGAAAAACAAACACCACGTGTACTTGCTATTAAATTGGAACTAACCAATGAGCACAGATGTGCATAGAGGGAAGTATAACTCAATAGAAATCAATCGGGGGGATGGGCAAAAAACTACCTAATGGGTACAATGAACACTATCTGGGTGACAAGCACACTTATAACCTTGACTCAAGCATTGCAAAAGTGATCCTTGTAACCAAAAATATTTCTTTCCCATAATACTTTGAAATAAACTAAAAAAAAATTGATATACTAAAAACCAGTATCAGAAGCAACAAAAAATTTATTTAAAAAAGTTTGGCATTTAGCCCCAGATTTGCCACTCTCTGTCTATGAGATGTTGGACTGTTAGATCACCTCTCTAAGCCTTAGTTTTATCATTGCCACAATTGGGAAATTGGGTCAAATTATTTCCTTAGTTCCTTCTCATTCTAATTATCTGTGATCCTGTGACATGCTCGTAAAACTTCAGGTGAATGTGTACTCACACCTCCCTTCAAGGGAGAGAGTGACCTCCACAGCACAGGAAAGATTTTTGTTGAGCGCCTAATACTCAGGCAACACAGGACCAAGTTGTAAGGGTATAAGCGAAGTATGTTATCAACAGTACTGGTGGTGCTGAGAAGAGAAAGAGACGGAAACAGAGGACCGATGGGGAGGTGCCGACTGCAGGCCTGAAGAACACCAGAGGGGAGCTATCAATATAGATGCACAAGTACGACAGTGAGATTTGAACTAAAATGTGAGCTGAGCTTTAGACGACAGGGAGGATTTGGGTAGGTGGAAAAAGATTAATAGGCCATTCCTAGTTGGAGGGTGAATCAGTCAGGTTCCTGGCAGGAAAACAGATGATTCAATCAAACTGGGGGATTGAGAAGAGTTTAATAAAGAGACCGTTTACACAGGTGTCACAAGGGCTGAAGTAAACCAACACAGGTGGTGCAGTGCCCTGGGCTAGTGACAGTGGGGAGCTGTTAGCACCCTGAAAGAGCAAGGGGCAGGCGTGGTGAGCCTAACAGGACATAGGTGTCTGAAGGAAGGGAAGCCTGCAGTAGAGGGACTGGAGGAAACCAACTGATTGCACACTGGCAAGCAGGAATTGGGGGAATAAACAGCCAAATCTCACCCTCCTGCCTCCTCCAATTTCCTGGAGCTTCTCCCTGACTGAATTCAACTGGAAGACAGTGAAGATTAGCACCAGCAGGAAAGGGTGAAAGTGGATCTAGGGAAGCAAATGGAAGACATTTAGCAGGGCAGGAAATACGAGCATTCACAGATGCACAAGTGGGAACCAAAACAAATGGTGGGTCTCTCCACAGAGCATCTTGCAAGTTGGGAAGGGGAATTGCACACACTTGGCCATTGAGCAGTGTCCCTTGATTGCAGGACCACGGTAGATTGCTGGAAGAGTTTGGGGGTGTGTGGAAGAGCCTGGAGAACACCCCCTAATGTTCCTGGCTGCCCACCCATCCAGATCTTCCCTTTCTTGGAGGGACAAACTTAAACCACTCATCCCTTCTCATTCCTACCCCCAATCTCAGGAGCCAAGCGTGTGCTAAGGTGACAAGGAATTCTGGAGCCACAGCAGATAACAATAAAAGTAGAACCTTGCTTTTCCCTGGCATGTCTCCAATGGCCCATGGCACACCTTGCTGTCCACCTAGGACTTGCCCTCTCTGGGCTTGTCCTAGCTCACCAGATACCTGCCATTACTCTTTAATTGGTGTGCCTTCCTTCCTCAAATAGTTCTTTCTGATTTTTAGATCAGAAAAAAAACTAATCTCAGAAAGGAGAGATGGAGAAATGTCAATACAAAGTTTACCTTTTTCATGGTTTTGCTATAGGCTGGTAAAACTAAGTGGGGTTGTAGATTCTTCCTTCAGAAAGGGATTAGGATGACTCTACAGAGGCTCTTGTTTGTCTGGAAAGTGGTAAATGTTGTAGTATTTGAAAACACTAAATGATGTAGAAGACCTCTTTACTCCTTGCCGCCCTTCTAATCTGATAATGATTTGTGGTGGGAAACGTGGTATTCTTACGGCAGCATAAGAACATTGTATTAAGAATTTTTATACATGCAAATATGAGAATGAAATAACAATCTTTTATGCAGGATTGATCTTTGTTTTTATTAAGAGTTTACAACTTCCAGAATATACCCTGGAATCAGTATAATCTATTGCCACGTTTTACATCTCTTTCCATCCCATACTGTGTTGAGAATATGTATGATGAGGCGCAAAACTCTTCACTGTCTGTATCACATGCTGCTTACCAAGCCTAGGAAATGGGCCAAATGCTAAACATATATATTGCAGGTTATACTGGACTCTGTTAATGTTGTCAATGAACTGGGAAATTTTTTGCTTTCTAAATGTCCTTTAAATTCATTGAAATAACATTTGCAAAGTGCTTAGCTGAAGGTTTTGCAAATTAGATTGGGCAAAAGTTAATTGTCCTCCTGCTATAACAAAATACCTTAGACTGGGTAATGTATAAATAGCAGAAATTTATTTTTCACAGTTTTGGAGGCTGGGAAGTCCAAGATCAAGGCACCACCAGATTCAGGGTCTGGCAAGGGTTTGCTCTCGGCTTCCAAGGTGGTGCCTTGTTGCTGTATCCTCTGGTGGTGACAGGTACCGCATTCTGTCATAGTAGAAGGGACAGAAGAGACAGAAGAACCAAGCAGCAATCAGAAGCCTTTCTTCTAAGGGCATTCATCCCATTCACGAGGGCAGATCCCTCGTGGCCCAATCACCTCCCCAAGGCCCTACCTCTTAATACAATTGCCTTGAGGTTTATGTTCCAACACATGAATTTTGGAAGGGATATACACATTTAAGCCAAAGCATTAACGAATGCAATTCTTTTATTGTCCTACAAAACTGAATTAATAGCAATGAGTGAAAGGTGATTCAAATCAAGCTGTCTCAAATAAAGTAGGGTGACAACTAAAGGAATTCAAGTAGAGGCTGACTCACTGCCTGGGTGTGATGACATGAGAGGATTCAGATGTTGAATGAAAAGATTAGGCTCCAAGGGCTCTGAGCCCTGAGTTCCGGGACTGCCTCAAAACTAAAACTGATAAGCCCATTCATGAATACTCATGGAAAACATGGTACCTGGTGTGGAAAAGGCTCTGACTTTTCCATGAATATTTTTGTTTTCTAAAAGATTATTTGGTACTTTACATTGACATTTTTATAGAAAATCATTTTGATTTTTATAAACTTCTTACTTCTGACCCTTGTGTTATCATCTTCATCTAGTATAACTCTTTGACACTGGGATTTTTTGATCATTAAATCCTGTTTATATCAAAATGGTTTTATCTGGAAACTTAGTACCAAGTCACAATACTGCTTCGTTTTCCTTCCATCCCCCCACCTCAACAACCACAAATGTCATATATTTTTAAGGCCTTTTCTTATTTTGCTCCTCATGCATTTCAGTAAATCATTATTGTCTAGACACCAAGAGGAAGTCAGAAAACATTGCTGGAAGTGAAAATTCTTCAGGGATTTTTATTCAATAATAGAGCAATTAAATAGGATATATTATTGAACAATAGAAAGTACTTTCTTTACAAGCTGCACATTTAGCAGACACATCATTAACCATCAAGCCAATGTTTAAGTTCAGGGCCACATATGCTAAAAAAGCACCATTTTGTACATGGTTACATTATCTGTCTTTGGAAAATACTTAACACTTTAAGTGGAAAACGAAATATTGAATTTGGTATTAATATTAAAGCTACAATGAATATAGCATGTTGTGATTATCTATATATTTCTGATACCTAAACTATACATCAGGACAAAATTATTAAAGTCTAATTACAGTCCTGCTCATTTAATCAAAAGATAGAGGCCTACAAGATAGATTCCTTATGGAATTCAAATCTGCCATAGTCAAGGCAAATCATGCCAAAGAACTGTGGGTTTCTGTTCGTAGGCTCATGTGGTGAATGGTGGTGATAGCTAAATACAGTTTACAACGTATTTATCCTGGCGATTTAAGTTACGTGATGTTTACAAATGTCTGTTTGTGGAGGATACATGTTATCTCAAAAGTTGTGCACAGTGTGAAGCTATGTTAACACTGTCAAATGTGCACTATTCTAAAATCACAGAATGCAATACTGTGTGCAATTTTCAATTTAAAATTTGCGCTTACATAATGTCACCTTATTGCATGAATGGTAGCTCCAGCTATTTGATGTTTTAAGGGGGGTTTCACGTAGGCCCTGCCTAGGCTGTCTATACTTTGTTGAGCTGATGGGGGTAAGTAAGGTGCTTGAGGAACCAGCAAAGATAGTGAAGCTCCACTGACTTTCATAAGAAAGGACTTGTTGCCACTTGAGGAGGGTACGGAGGTGGGATATGCCTGTGTGTGTGGACCTGGAGCTAGAAAGAGAACAGACAGGGACGGAGGCTGCCAAAGAGACCCAGAGAGAAAGCACAGTGCTGAGGCAGGAGAACCGCGGCAGGTGGGTGGAATTTAAAAAAGGTGAAGACGACAAAGAGATGCCACGTGATTGTAGTTTCAGGATAGGATTTCCTTTTTGCCTCCTCTTCAAGAGATGAAATAAAAACCCATTTTATTATTACTACTTTTTAATAGACTTTATTGTTTAGGTTTGCAGCAAAATTGAGCAGTTAGCACAGAGAGCTCCCGGATACCTCTTGCCGTCCCCCACGAAAGCCTCCTCCCACCATCCACATGCCCCCTCAGAGCGGTGCCTTTGTCACAGTTGAGGGGCCTGCATTGACACACCACCACACAAATCCATACGTTAGGGGTCACTCTTAGGGCTATACAGTCTATGGGTTTTGACAAATATAAATGACAAGTATCAAATGTAAGTGACAAATACTACCACTGTAGTATCATACAGAATAGTTTCACTAACCTAAAAATCCTCTGTGCTCTGCCTGTTCCTCTCTGCTCATGTTATTTTTTGATGTTTAATATTTTGGGACTGACTCTCCCCTTACTGATCTTGAGACAAGAGAAAGAGGGGTAGATGATTCAGGTCTGAAGTGTGGGCTATTTACCAAGAGGGACACATGCTGTCAGGCCCTCAGACCACTCACACGTCTACATTTAAATGACAAGAGAAAGCTTCCCCTGGCTGGGTATCCAGGTGAGAGAGGTCTTCACGCTCTCTAGCCCAGGCTGGGCCTCGGCAGTCTGAATGCCCAGGTCAAGGGGGTGGGGAAAGTGGGAGCAGGAGCAGTACTGGTGGGTGTGGCACAGGGTCTTTGAAGACCCCACATGTACACAGAGTCATCACAACAGAAAGCACATCTGGATTCCAGGTTGCACATACCCAGGTGTGCTGTGGACATTTTCTTTTTGACATCCCTAGTAAATTCTACTGCGGTAAAGTAAATGGCAGACAGACTTCTCTGGACCCTGATAAGAGGCAGCTTCTAAGAACTCTCAATGCTTTTGACAAAAGAGTCCTAACCTCACACTTACCCAGAAAGTGGGCTTATACGATAGGAAATAGAGAGAATATGGCCAAATATCAATCTATTTTATGAATATTAGACATGTTAGAAGGTGATGGAAATGAAGGCTCTGAGGGAGCTGAATGATGACATTTAGCACAACACAAGACTTTGGTGATGATCTAAGTGGAAGCATGGCACAGGGGCTGACAGATGGCCGCTGAGCTAGGCTGTCTGGGTTCAGAACTCAGGTCTACTGCTTTGTCCTCTGCCTGACTTTGGGCTGATTACTTAACTTCTCTGTGCCTCAGTTTTTTTCATCTGCAGAATGGAGATAATAACAGAGCTTGTGTTAAAGGGTTTTTTGTGAGCATTAAACCAGGTAATGTTTTAGAAATCTAGTAACGTTTTAGTAATTTCGCCATGTTTTAGTAATGTTTATCTTACTGGACATTGCCTGGCACAGAGTGTGTGCCATACAGTATTTGTTAGATAAATATTCCAACCATGTCATTTTACAGATGAGGAAACTTCTTCAGACGTAATTTATTTCAAATTTTCATAAGGATTTCTCCAGTCTGACCATAAAACCTTATAGTTATGAAGTCATGGGTGTCAGACATTTTGAGATTTTTCTTCTTGGCATTGAATGAGGGGTTCTTGACTACAAAATAGTCTCTACATTCAAATCTTCAGGTTGCCCCATCACTGGGCAAGACTACCAAAAACAGGAGGGAGGCCAGGCAGATCCAGGCAGGAAACAGAAATAGGTAAGTGGAGAGCTGGGGAAAGGCAAGCAGGGAGCTGGGAGGAGGCTGAGGAAGGCTTCATTATTTCTTTGATAAAAATCCCGAGTGAGCCTCCACTTGGTGGGGCTATAAAAATATTTAAAGCAGGGAGCCTCTGTCCCCTGCCACCCTTGTAATATTGTATTAGATTTGTTTTGTGAGAATGCAAATCACCCACTTTGCAGAGGCTCTGAAAAACTCGGCACAAACAGCAAGTCATGCCGAGAGAGAGGACAGTATGAACATTCCAAACCCCAGATGGAGCATCCAGCAATAGGCCTGGTTTTCCTGTATGGTTGGTGGAATCTTCCTCATTATTGAGGGTGAGGCCCTGGAAATCACTGGAGTGTCGTCCTCTCTGCATGATGTCTCTATAATTGTGGTGACTTAGAACTGGATGGGCCCTTGGCAGTGCTTTTTGTTCAGAAGACAGTGATGTATTATTACGTAGAATTAAATGTGTTGAAAACTAGGCAGAGAAAGAATATACCTCAAATTAATGGAGGCCATATATGACAAACCCACAGCCAACATCGTACTGGAAGGGGAAAATCTGAAATCATTCCCACTAAGAACTAGAACAAGGCAGTTCCAATGCCCACTGTCACCTCTCATGTTCAACATAATAGTAAAAGTCCTAGCCAGAGCAATCAGATAAGAGAAGGAAATAAAAGGCATCCAATGAAAAAGTGAAAGTCAAATTATCCCTGTTTGCTGATGATATGATATTATATCTAGAAAGATGCCATCAAAAACTCTTAGATTTGATAAATGAATTCAATAAAGTTTCAGAATACACAATGTATAAAAATCCATAGCATTTCTATACATCAATAACAAGCTGAGACTCAAATCAAGAATGTTATTCCATTTATAATAGCTAAAAGAATAAAATACCTAGGAATATATTTAACCAAGGAAGTGAAAGATCTCTACAAAGAAAACTACAAAACCCTGATAAAAGACATTGTAGACAATACAAACAATTAGAAAAACATCCATGCTTGTGGATCAGAAGAATTAATATTGTTAAAATGGCCATACTGCCCAATAATGTATAGATTCAATACAATCTCTATCAAAATATCAACATCATTTTTCACAGAATTAGAAAAAACAATCCTAAAATTATATGGATCCAAAAAAGAACCCAAATAGTCAAAGCAATCCTAAGCAAAAAGAACAAAGCTAGAGGCATCACATTACCTGACATCAAGTTATACTACAATGCTATCATAACCAAAATAGAATGGTGCTGGTATAAAAAGAGACACATAGATCAATGGAACAGAATAGACAATCCAGAAAAAAGCCACATATCTATAGCCAACTGAGCTTGGATAAAATCGACAAGAACATACACTGGGGAAAGGACACCCTTTTCAATAAATCGTCCTGGGAAAATTGGATAGCCACATGCAGAAGAATGAAACTATGTCCCTTTCTCTCACCACATACAAAAATCAACTCAAAATGGAGGAAGGACTTAAGTGTAAGACCAGAAACTATAAAAATACTAGAAGAAAACCTAGGGAAAACTCTTCTGGACATTGATCTAGGCAAAGAATTCATGACTAAGACCTCAAAAACACAGGCAACAAAACCAAAAATAGATAAATGGGACTTAATTAAACTGAAAAGCTTTTGTGTGGCAAAAGAAATAATCAGTAAACAGACAACCTGCAGAATGGGAGAAAATATTTGCAAACTATGCATCTCACAAGGGACTAATATCTAGAATTTACAAGGAACTCAAGCAACTTAATTAAAAATCCCAAATAATCCCATTAAAAAGTAGGTAAAGGACATGAATAGATGTTTTTCAAAATAAGACATACAAATGGCATATGAAAAAATTCTCAACATCACGAATCAAAGAAATGCAAATTAAAACCATAATAAGATATCATCTTATACAAGTCAGAATAAATATTATTAAAAAGACATAAAATAACATGTTGGCAAGGATGCGGAAACAAGGAATGCTTATACACTGTTGTTGGGAAAGTAAAATAGTAAAACCTCTATGAAAAACAGTACAGAGATTTCTCAAAGGAAAAAAAATAGAACTGCCATTTGATCCAGCAATCCCACTACTGGGTATCTACCCAAAGGAAAAGAAATTATTATATCAAAAAGATGCCTGCACTCATATGTTTATTGCAGCACTACTCAGAATAGCGAAGATATGGAATCAACCTTAATGTCCATCAGTGCATGACTGGATAAAGAAAATGTGTTATATATACACAATGGAATACTATTCAACCATAAAAAGGAATGAAATAATGTCTTTTGCAGCAACATGAATGCAGCTGGAGGCCATTATCTTAAATGAAACAACTCAGACACAGGAAAACGAATACCACATGCTCTCACTTAGAAGTGGGAGCTAAATAATGTGTACACATGGACATAGAGCGTGGATTGATAGACAGTGGAGACTGGGATGGATGGGTAGGTGGATGATGAGAAATTACTTAATGGGTGCAGCGTATGCTATTTGAGTGATGTACATATTAGCTCTGACTTTACCACTATGCAATATATCCATGTAACAAAATTACAATTTTACCCTATAAATTTATACAAATTTTTTAAAAAGGCAAAAATAAGCACTCTTTCTTTAAAAAAAGGAAAACTAGATATGTTGAGAAATGTCTGTTTTACTCCTTCACTTTTCCAACACCCCCATTTGAAGGCCCCCAGCCTGGCCACCAGGGAAGCTGGGGAAGCCGAGCCCAAGGGGAACAGGGGAGGGGGGTAGGGCGGGAGGTGCAGCGGGGGATGCGGTGGGGCTTGACCAGCGGGGGCTTTGCCTTAAAAGAATATTAAGGAGATGGTGGATGGTGGGTCTGGAAAAAAAATAGAAAGTTTTCACAAATAACACCTGTATGAGTTCTTGTTACAAAAAATGAAATGATAAAGAAAAAGCCACAGTTTCCGTTGACCACTATTCCAATACCAGTATTTTTCCCAGAATTAAGCACTGTTATCAATTGATGTGTATACTTAGATTACAGACTCTTTGCTGAATGCTGCACATATACATACATACATACCTCCATGTAGAAATACATGGAGAGAAATATGTATGTTTAGAAATACATGGTATTGTTCTGTTGTTTTTTTCTTTTTTTTTCTTTTTTTTGAGACAGAGTTTCACTCTGTTGCCCGGGCTAGAGTGCCGTGGCATAAGCCTAGCTCACAGCAACCTCAAACTCCTGGGCTCAGGCGATCCTCCTGCCTCAGCCTCCCGAGTAGCTGGGACTACAGGCATGCACCACCATGCCCGGCTAATTTTTTCTATATATATTTAGTTGGCCAATTAATTTCTTTCTATTTTTTAAGTAGAGACAGGGTCTCGCTCTTGCTCAGGCTGGTTTCGAACTCCTGACCTTGAGCGATCCGCCCGCCTCGACCTCCCAGAGTGCTAGGATTACAGGCGTGAGCCACTGTGCCCGGTCTGTTTTGTTGTTTTAAACATAAATAGGCCAGGCATGGTGGCTCACGCCTGTAATACCAGCACTTTGGGAGGCTGAGGTGGAAGGATCGCTTAAGCCCAGGAGTTTGGTATCAGACTGGGCAACTTAGCCAGACCTTGTCTCTACAAAAAATGTATTAAAATTATAACATAAAAAAGAATAAACATGAATATTATACTTACACTTTTGTTCTTCAATATTTTTCTGGATCCGCACATATCTACCCCATTCTTTTAAACTGGTTAAGTTTTTCTAATACGAATAAGCCATGGTATATGATGGACAGTTAGGTTGTTTCCATTTGCCTTCATTACAATGTTATGACACAGTGTTTCTCAAAATTCTGCGGACATCAGAATCACCCGAAGGGCTTGTTAAAATAGATTCCTGGGACCCATCTCTGAATACTCTGATTCAGTAGTTCTGGGGTGGGACTCCTCACCCCAGTTCTAACATTTCTAACAAGTTTTCAGAGGATGCTAATCCCACTGGTCCAGGGAGCTTACTTTGATTAGTACTGCTGTAATGAATATCCATACGTGGGCTTCTTGCAACATTTGTGAATGTTCTTGCACAGGAGTGAGGGGAGGGAAGAATTTGCTGGGTTTTAGGGTGTGTGCATTTTAAATTTATGGACACTGAGAAATTATCCTCCGGAGTGGCTATAGAGCTTACATTCCCCTAGCAGCGTGTGAAGTATGAGGGTACGTTTCCCCAATTTTTTTGTGAGAATGGTTTCCTGCTTGTCCCTGATCACTAATGAGGTTCATAATCATTTCATAAGCATACATCCCATCTATAGCTCCTCTTCTATGAATTGCATATTCATACCTTAAGCATGTTTTTAAAATAGATCATTGATGTGTTTGTTTTTCTCATTGATTTATAGCAATTTTAAAATGAATATATTGAATATTAATTCCTTGCCTGTTTTATATGTCTGAAAATGGGTTTTTTTTTTCTAGTTCTCTTTCCTCTATATAACACAGTTATTACTTTACTGTTAATTTTGTAATGTTACCAGAATGGCACTGGTCCCTCTGAGGAGCATAAAAATTCCAGAATGAAACATTATTTTCCTCTTGGACCCTCAGTTCAAATCCTGTGCCTGTGCTGCTGAATGCTGGCTAGTGATCAGCACATTGTGGAGAACCTGAGAAAGGGATAGGCCGCAGACTCCCCCAGTCCCTAATAGCCAAAGGAAGGTCCCCTGTGGAGGAGAACCCTGAACCAATTTAAGGGCGTAAGACTCACATATGTAGTTGAAATGAAGCAACCTCTATTTTGTCAAAAAAGAATTTCTCTAAGCTCCTGAGTAAAAGTTCTTCTAAACCACTTTGACATAGGATTATTCTCTTTTGACATATTATAAACATTAAAGAAAATTTAATGCCCATCTGGACAGTTAGTTTTTGCCAATTGCTACCACCACCAGCTGCAAAACTACACTGCCTACAAGCCATCCAGCTGCCATGCATGCTCCGTGCCAAGAGAGAGCAAGCTGCCAATGCTGCTTCAAGTGGCTGGGCTGGTTTGCAGCCAGGATTTGAGGGAGGATGTGCTGTGAAACACAGTAGTCAGGACTCGGATTTTCAATGAATGTTATTTGTGTTTGCTTCTTTTTTTTTCTGGTCATCTACTGTGGGAGGCTGCTGGGGACACCATCCCTTTCCTGGAAATGGCAGCAAAACATGTTGATCCTTCTTCCTCTGCCTTTTATGTACTTGCTGGCATCCTTTGCGTTCACATTCTGCTGCCACACAGGCATTAGCTGGAACCGCCTGGAGCTGCAGAAAATGGTGTCATCTCTCCAAGGCTGGGTTTCCCCAGCTCCTAATCTCTCTCCCGTCTCTGACAGCACCCCTCTCCTTGGAGGTTTTTTTTTTCTCCCTTATTTGTTTGGCATTTATTTTCCCACAAAATAGCAAAGAGAAAGTGCTTCCTCAGCTAGCATTTTCCTAGAAGTGTTCTCATATTTGTGCACTTGGGTTCCAAGCACTCCTGTGGTGCGGACGTTTCCCCTCAACAAAGGAGAGGTTCTTCTTCCTTTGAGGAGCAAATCATTTTCCAGTTCATGAGATAAATTCTCCGTTGACATCTTTAGTGGGTTGTATCAGTGTTTGCCAAATATTCCATTTTATTTCCCTGTCCTGTTCTCTGTGGGAGGATTGATTATTCATCCCCTTCTCATGGAAGCCAGGAGAAGCCATGGGACTCACTTACGTCAATAAAATGTGGCCAGAGCGATGTGTGTGACTTCCAGGCAGTATTTTCAAGAGCCAGGTTTTGGGTTGAAATGTTTCTTTTCTCTCTGCCAGAAGAACAGCCATGGCCAGATGGAGACTGCTCCACCAGCCTGGGTTCCGGAATGAAGAGGACATGGAGCAGAGGCACAGCTGACCGGTGACGGACATTTAGCATAATAAACATCAAACTGGGGTGTTGAAACCATTGAGATATTTGGTATTACTTGTTACTGCAGCATAACCTAGCCTATAGTGACTGATACAATATCCTATAGATATTGTATCTATAATAAAATATTCCAAAATTCATATTGAGATTATGCAGTAGAACATGGAATAGGAAATCTGAGATAGCTACCCTTAAAACTAGGCAGTGCTGCTTGCCTGCTAAGGTGCATTTGGCCAGGTTAACACAGGATGTTAGCATGTGAAAAGTTGCAGGGATCTTAGAGCTCTTCTAATTAAGCTCCCTTGATTTGCAGTTGAGGAAATTGAGGCTCAAGATGTGGATGAACCTCCTTTAGTTACCCAGCTGGGTGGTGGACGAACGCAGCTTAGACTGGAGGAAGCCAGGCTGGACTTCCAGGCTCTTTCAGCCTTGCCTTCTCCTGAGGTCTCGGCTTTGTTACCATTGGGGAAAAGATAAGAGAAGATTCTTAAGTCAAATTTTTCTATCATTTTATTTAAAGTATTTCTGATAACTTTAAACATATTAAACTTTCACCTGCCCACTTTAAGTGCCAGATCGTTTCCTATTCTCTATACTACCATTTCTTGTCAAGGACACCTAATATCACCCAAATGAAATGCCTATTTAGAGAAGCAAATTTACCATAAAAGACAAGTATAAGAGATTTTTCTTTTAGTCACTATTCCAACACATCCACAGTCCTCTTCATTTTGGCATACAGTTGAGAGTTGATACTGTACAACTGTTTTTCCAAATTGGTCAAGTCTAATTTTATTGTAGCACATGTAAAGAGATCAGCTCACTTTTTGAATAGCAGAACGTCTTATTTTATAAATTGTTATCCCTTAATAACAACAGAAGCTATTAATAATATTTATACCATGTTGTTAACAAAGATCTATTCGAAGTGCTTTACCTCTTTTTACATGCTTAATCCTCAGAGCAAACATGTGATGTATTATCACCCCTCATTTATAAGTCAGGAAATGGTGGCACATGAAAGTTCAGTAACTTACCAAGGTCCCACCATTAGGGAGTGGCAAGGCTTGGATTTGAACCCAGGCAGCCTAGCTATACTGCTTCTGGAATGATGGTAACAACGATAATGATAAAAGTAACAATAGCAGCAGCGAACACCATGGAAGTATTAAATAATGGTCACGTGCAGGCACTATGTGCCATGTTATGTCCATCATCTGTGATCCCTGAAATATGTTTCACAATAATTTAGGAAATTGAAGCTTGAAGACATGATGTGTCTTGCCCAATGTCTCATCAATGATGAACCTGGAGTTCAAGGCCAGATGTATCTAACCTCAAAGTCTGATCTCCCTTCACTTGGCCATGCTGGCTTTCATGTCTTCCCTACCTTACAGCAGTGTGACAGAGTGAAGGGGTTGTCTTTAGCTGAGCAGATTTTTATTGCTTTGTGTATCAAATACACTAAGTAGCATAATAATGAAGTTCCTGTCTCTGGAAATGTAGATTCTGAGCAGGACAGGTAGAAACCCACTGATCAATGACGTGATGAAGGCGTACACGCATCACATGGGAGTACGGACCAGGTGCCCAGTAAGGTCCCCACTTGCCCCGAGCTTCTGTGAGGCTCCAGCTCTGCTGTATTTCTGTAGGAGCACTGTGATCATTCCTCTGCTTTCAGAGATGTGAAATTGAGGTTAGAGTGGCAAAGTGCCTCAGGCTGCCTGACTCTGGTGTTAGTTGTGGGGCTGGTAGTAAAACTTGGGTCCTTTTCCTCAGAGATCACACTCTATATGATGGATTTCACAGTTTGGACCGTCTGGGAATGTCTTTTGCAGAGATTTCCAAAGCCTGACTGGAATTTTCTACCACTGAAAGTGTTGAAACTGTTATTAAAAAGAAATATTAGAAAAATACATAGAGTTTTAAGTTGTGCGTGTGTTTTAATTTTTAATTGATGGCAGCTAAGAATGGGGCTACAGCAGTACATGGACTCAGTTTGTGAGTCACTGTGTATCTGGCCTGCAGGGCGCAGTCCTGAGATTCCTAAGTGCCCAGTCTGTGAACAGAGTTGTGGGGAGAGTCCACCCTTGTTCCTTTACCCCTAACCCTCTGGGACGGGAAGGGATGGAAAACTTTTAAGGCCCTGGAGGATCCCTAGGGAACAATTTGTATTAGTTATGATACAGCTTAACATAATGGCTTAAATAAGATAGAAGTTCTTTATTTCTTACATACTAGTTCAGGCATTGGCCCTCTGGCCTGGGGCGGTGGCTCCTTCCATCTGCACAGCCACCAACCCTGGCATGCGACCTTTTCCCTATCCCACGGCACAGCTTACCACTATTTCCACAGGTCAGCCCATGGAAAAGGAGAAAGGGGTGAGGGGAGGCAATGCCACTTCCCTCCGGGGCATGATCTGGAAGCTTCACACGTTCCTTCCACTCATCCCGTTGGCCACAACTTGGCCACATGGCTCCACGCAACATCAAAAGGGGCCGAGAAATGGAGTCTATATTCTGGGTGTCCAAGTGCCCAGCTAAAAACTGCATTATTTACGGAAGAAAGGGAGAATGAATTTTGGGGGACAGTTTTCAGGCTCTGCCACACCTCTGCTCCCTCGTCTGCTTTCTCTCTCCACCTGCACAAGCAGGTCCCAAGGCCCTGCTCCAGCATAACCTAGCCCGGGCCATCGTTGCCTGCGGGGCTGTTTTAATATCCCTTTTATAAAGTTACAGCCCTTTTATAAAGGCCCGTTCAGTCTTGGAGGAGTGGTATCTCCAAGGAAACACTGTCCTACAACCAAGAGTAGTTAATAAACAACTCAAATCCTTAACTTACTTTTTTTGGATAAATATAGAAAGAGCCCATCATAATCCACAATGAGTTTTAAATTCCCTTTCCTTCCTCCCTGGTTTTCTGTCCTTGAAGGCTGCTGCAGAACTTCATACTGACAACTCCTTTCCCTGCAAATAATCTCTGAATGTTCAGCCTTAAATGGCTTTCTCTCTCTCCTGTTTTTTTATTTATGTATTTCAGCTCAGTCTATCTCCCTGTAAGCAAGCATTTTTCCTCTTGAAAGGCGACAAGCCAAAGGGGAGAAGGTAAACACAGACTTCTCGTATCCGGCTGGAGGTGGGGTAGAAGAGAATATGCGGTTGTGACTCAGGTGATCACGTCTGGCCCATCACACTGGTCCTCCATGTGTACTGTCTGATCTGTGTTCCACACAGAGGTGGCCAAAAGCATTTTTAAGATATAAATCAGGATAACATCATTTCTCTGCTTAATGCACTTCATTGCTTCTCACGGTACTTGGAGGAAAAACACCCTGCTCTGCAGGGCAGCAGGGCTCCGGTGCTGCCCGGGTGCCCAAGCCCTCTGGCCGCTCGCCCACCCCTTCTGCTCCTCGGAGACCTTCCCGCCTCCGACCTCACACCTGCTGCCTCCTCTCCTGAGTGCTCTCCTGAACTGACGCAGCTCCCGTGGGTTTTTCAGTTTCTGTAAAATGTCTTTCCAGAGATGGCTTTCCTGACCTTTCATCCCATAATAAAACAGTTATTTCCTCTAACGGGACACAGCAGATATCACCACATATGTGCATATGTCTTTATTGGTGCAATTCCTGAATCTTTCACTACAGGGTAAGCTCCAGGAAGGCAAGGCCCCGTTTCGCTCCGCACTATGCACCCATGCCCTAAGCTCTGTTAGAGAGGATGAGATGCTTCCTACAAGCTTCTCGCTAGCTTGTGCCATTTCTCTATCAATGGCATAGATTGCTTATGTTTTAAGCAGAGGATGCAGAGCCGGCACCCCAGTCCGGATCGGTTAGCAAATGCTCATCTCACTCTCCCCGCTTCTTTTCCTTCTGCTTTCTGCTCTGCTCTGCAGCCTAGGACGTGTTACTCAATGACCAGCTACAGGTCAGGAGATGCTGCTGTGTTAGAGGGGAAACCAAGGCTCACCCTTTCTCACAGCTTGGTAGGTCCCAGCCACTCTCATACACGCTAAGCTTTTGGATGGAGCTGGCGTTTGTAGTCAACGCTGTCATTGGCATATGCGTTAGGGTTCTTCAGAGAAACGGAACATATATATATATATATGCTCACATATATGCATATATACATAGAGAGAGAAATATTAACTTTAAGGAATTGTCTCATTTGATTATGTGATGATGGAGGCTGGCAAGTCCAAAATCTGCAGGCTGGAAACCCAGGGAAGAGCTGCCGCTGCATTTGGAGGCCGTCTGTGGCAGAATCCCCTCCTACTCAGGGAGGTCGGTCTTTTGTTCTCCTCGGGCCTTGACTTCCACTGATTGGACGAGGCCCCCCCACATTGTGGAGGGCAATCTGCTTTGCTCACAGTTCACCAATTTGCACGTTCCTCTCATCCAAAAACACCCTCGCAGAAACATGCAGAATAATGTTTGACCACATATCTGGGCACTGTGGCCCAGCCAAGTTGACACATAAAATTAACCATCACAGTGTATGAACTTGTTCCTCTTGGGGAAGAAAAAGTTCCAGTGTTCTTCTGAAAACAAGAATGGGCCCCAAACAAAGAGGCTAAGCAGTGCGGCTGGGAATGCTGGAGGAGGGAAGGGAGGAGGAGGGCACCTTAGCCCTGGGGGGGCTGGCTGTGCCGAGAAGTCGGGGTGTCACTGGAAAAGGCAGAGAGGAGACAGGTGAGGGGGAGTCACAGGGCAGAGCGGGGGACGGTGGGTCTCCATACGCCGAGGGCGCAGGGGTTGCCCTTTGCTCTCGCCTGTCTGTGGACAGACTCCGCCGTCCCCTCCTCCACATTTAGTGATCCACCCGTGGCTCCCTGCCACTAGGTTTATTTGGAAGCAATAGATAAATGTCAGCACTTAGAAGCTATGAAACGTCCTAACTGGCCCCCCTAGACTAATAAACATAAAAAAAAAAAATCCTGATTCAGGCAGCCTGATGGGCTCATTGGTGAGAGGGAGATAAAGTTTCCCTTCAGGACATTTATAATTTACATAATAAAAAGCTTTTCACCTTCCAGTCAAGGAGCAAAATTAATTACCGTGGCCCTGTTACCTCACGGAACATTTTTTGCTTAAACTGGCAGGAACAGTTTGTGAACTCTTCAGTGGGGTGGGGGCGCGGGTGTGAGTGGAGGCAGGGAGGGAGGCGGCCCACGGTCACTTTCAGCGGCCGGGGGCGGTCGTGGGGCGGGTTGTGCTCTGCCTTCCACACAGTCTGCGGCCTGACCTGTCCTTTCAGTCCATTCAGCACCAAATAATGCACTAATGATAATGGACTCAGGCAATCTGAGGCCCGATAATCACCTCCCCTCGGACAGATGTTGAATGGACAGTCACCAGAAGGGTTGTCTCGATCACAGCCTTCAGTCATGTCTTGTCCTCTTCTCTTTTGGGCACCATTTCAAATAGCAAATAGAAAAGCTGGTGTTGCCGTGCCCCTGGTTCTGAAGATATATGGATGGCCCCAAAGTCCTTTGATTAGGGAGCCGTATTTGATATCCATGAAAGGCTCCCGTTCCAAATTCGTCGAGCTCTTCAGAAAGCTGACAGCATTAGGCTAATATCATTAATTCTCACCCCACTCCTGTGAGGGAAGCAGGTGGCCCACATTATTTTGGCTATTTTGCAGATGGAGAGATAGAGGCGCAGGGAGGTTAAGTGTTGCATCCACTTTCCGCTGATGAGCTGGGAATAGCAAGCAGTCGCAGGTCGGCGAGGTTATGGGGTCTCTGGGAAGGCGAGAGAGGGTCAGCTGAGCATCTCTGGAAAGCAGGTGCGGGCTGTGAACGTGACGATGGGAAGTCAAAGCCTCTACCTTTTATAAAAGAGAGCCATTAGTGCTTTAATATTCATTGTTAGTTTATAGCAATTATAACATAACACGGGATTGCAAAGGAAATAGAAAGGATGTCTGGCAAAAATTGTGCTTTCCTTCTCCTTTAAGCCCGGTTTCCTTTCTTGGCTAAACAGAATATCAATAGACAAGTTGCTTTTATTCCAAAGTTCAAGGGAGAGCAGGATATGTGGACAGGGCCAGCCCCGGGAAAGCCGTCCACGCTGGAGTCCTCAGGGCGCCTCCCCAGTGCTCCTGCTCACTTTGGCTTGCAAGCCCTCCTCTGATTTTCCTTTGTGGGACAGAGCTGGGCGGGCCCGAGTCTGCAGGGTGCTGGGGCAGCTCTCTCATCTGCAGAGTGAGCGCCATAAAAGCAGGTGCCTTCTAGAGTTTTTGTGAGGACTAAATGAATCAGTCCACATAAACCGCTTAAGACAGCACCTTGCATAGTAAACACACCAATAAATGTTAACATTTTTTATTCATAATAGTTGGCATATACTCTTTTTGAGGGGGAGAAATTATTTCATGTGTGATTTGATCAACCAATAGCTAGGCTCATTTGCATGTTAAGATGACCAAAATAACTAGTTCAGTTGTACCACAGTCTGGTGATTGTTGGTAGTTTAGTGGCCAAATTGGACTGATTGTATAGTAGTAAGATATTGCCACAAACTGTTTGCAAAGCAGTCTACTTAGAACACTTAGCACATAGAGACCTGGCTACCATGATTCCCTTTACCCATTTGTCTATTCACACACATCTATTTATTCAAAAACCATTAAGCATCTGCTATTGGGAACAAAGACACATGAGATCTGGTCTCGCCCCTTAGGAAGTGCAAGGCTGGGGAAAACACAGGTAATACGTGACAAATCTTTGGGAGAAAGGCCAAGTGTGCCCCAGGTGATGAAGAAGTCCCCCCC
>CAUYRT010073637.1:0-27377 GCA_963574885.1 Lepilemur ruficaudatus | reverse complement strand
TTTTTTATTTCGTTGGCCGATTAATTTGTTTCTATTTTTAGTAGAGACAGGGGTCTCACTCTTGCTCAAGCTGGCCTCGAACTCCTGACCTTGAGCGATACACCCGCCTCGGCCTCCCAGAGTGCTAGCATTACAGGCATGAGCCACCACACCCGGCCGTAATTTTGTTTTAATCCTCCCTGCTTTAACCTCTGAAAGGTAATCAAAACCAGACACTCAGCTTTCTCTGGAAAAGTCAATCTCATTGAATTCTCTTAACCAAGCAGGATGGTAGCCATGGAAGTCGGAATCTGCTAAGTAGTAACAACTGCCTAAAAAAAGTAATAATAAAAAACAAAAAGAATTCTCTTAACCAGCTTTTCAGGAAGGGTACTATTAATAATAATATTCCCATTACACAGATGAGGGAGTGTAGGCCAGAGAGGTTGAGTGATTTGCCCAAGCCAGGAAGTGAACAACTTGATGTTACAGTGATGTGTGATTAGGCCGAGGGTCCCCAGCACAGACAGACTGCATGGAGTCTCCTCTTCCCAGCATCCAAACTCACTAGCTGATCCCTCACCAACTTGACTTTGGACAAGTTGTTCTAATTTGTGCCTTAATTTCCTTGTCTGTAAAATGGGCTAATAAAAGTGTCTTCCCCATAGAGTAGTGCAAATCTAGTGAAATAACTCATGTAAAGTATTAGAACAGGGCCTGGCACAATATAAATTCTTAATAAATGTGAGCTACCTATCTCGATACTGTCTGTCTCATCCATTCCTGCCTGGTCCCACCCAAGCAAGCTAGTTGTTAATGTTTGATGACTAAACACTACTATTAAGCGAGTGTTTCCCAAACATGGCCTGAAGAGCTGAATTACCTGGGAGGCACTTGCTACAAAATTGATTCTCAGAACCTTCCCTTGGAGATTCTGATTGGTGAGGCCTGGGAATCTGTGTCTTTAAAAAAGAGCCTCAGGTAAAATGCATCCTTAGACTAGTTTAGAAAGCCGGATAGTGTTAGGACAAACATACTGTAGCTGGGGTGGGGCAGTGACTCTGTGGATGGTTAGAATGAGGTGGGCAAGCTCAGTCCTTACAGGTTGCAAGAATTTAAAGTCCTGATTGCCTTTCCTGATTATAAATGTTATCTAGACCAGGGGTCCCCAACCTATGGAGAGTTGTATTATTATTTCATTATATATTACAATGCAAAAATAAAAAAATAAAAGCGCACAATAAACATAATGTGCTTGAATCATCCCAAACCCATCCTCTTCTCCTGGTCTGTAGAAAAATTGTCTTGCATGAAAACGATCCCTGGTGCCAAAAAGGTTGGGGACCGCTGATCTAGACTATTTACATGGTCTCACGTGGTCTCCCCACACATTATATACTAAACGAAAATTAGTAACTGCAGTGGAGAAACCTAGCAGACACCGTCTTAACCAAGTGATGAAAGTTAGTATCACAGACAATGGGACAAGTCATAGGTGACTTGATGAGACACCGTGAAGACACAACACCCCTCCTGTGGTTCCCGGCAGAAAAACAAGAATCTGAGTGTAATCATAAGGAAACAGCAGGCAAATCCAAACTGAGGGACACTCTACAAAACAGCCTGAACTCTTCCAGAATGTCAGGGTCAGATTAAAGGACGTTGAAGAGGTCGACAACTAACTGCAAAGCTGCATGATCCTGGATCGGGTCCTCGGTGCTGCAGGGGTTGCCATGAAGGATGTTGGGCCGGCAGCACGGACCGTGGAATAAGTAATTGTATTTTATCAATGTTAGATGTCCTGATTTTGATAATTAAGTCACAGTTAACTAACAAAACATCCATGTTCTTAGCAGATACACAGGGAAGAGTACAGAGGTAACGAGGCATGCTGTCTCCAATCCACTGTCAAATGGTTCAGAAAAAAAGTGTTAAAGTGTTATGTGTGTATAAATACATATGCACATACAAACACAGAAATAAGATATAATAAAGCAATATGCACAACATTAAAAATTATAACGCTCTTCAATGTCATCAGGACTTGGTGAAAAAAGAATAAAAAAGATTAAGAATTTGAAATTTAAAAACATTATAATGCTCCTTGTTTTTTAAAAAATAACAGGTAGAGAAAAAAATATAAAGAAGATGGAAACCACTCCTCCTCCCTCCCTCCACAAACAACTGGGACAGTTAATAGTGGAATTCTTACCTGTCCTTGAGTCACCGTATTTTTGGTTGAAACTGAAAGTGGGGAATGCTTTACTTCCTGTCTACAACCTGTGTTTTTCACTCCATGATATCTGTCAGCATCTTTCCATGTTAACGTGGCGTTATTTTGAACGGCTGCAGGGTGCTTCCTGGTAAGGATGGAGCGCGCTTTATGAACTAATGGATGTTGAGGTTGTCTGTGGTTTGACTGTTACGGACTGTGCTAGAGTGAGCGCCCTTGCAGACGCATCTTTGTCAACTTGTCTGGTGATTTTGCAGGCAGAGCTGCTGGCTCAGAAGGAGAAAGGCAGAGAGACAGAGACAGGCAGAGACTGGGGAGATAAAGAGACAGAGAGACACACCCACGGAGAGACAGCAAGAGAGAGAAGAGAGAGAGAGGCACAAGTCAGAAACAGACACCCCAAGAGACAGAGAGAGAGAGAGGGAAAGAGTCAGAAATGGAGAGAGACGAGGAAAAGTAAGGTCAAGAGAGACTGAGACTGGGACAGAGAAGGGGAGCTACTCTCCAGAGAGACTAAGAAAGAATTCCTCTGAGCTATGGGGTCGCCATCTTCCTGGGCACAGGAATCCAGGCAGGAAAGTGACTAAGCAACTTTTAGGAACACACCCTACAGATACAATTGAAGATGAGGTCAGAGTCCTTTGTGCGAGGATTTTCTGGGGCCATTGTTCCTAGAAAGCAAAAAGATGGGAAACAACCTAATTGTCCATCAATAGGAGACTGGTTATAGGTTGTCCTGGAAATGCTGATAGCAGCCGATCTCCAAGTAGGGCTGCCAGATTCAACAAATAAAACCACTGGAGGCCCATTAAATTTGAATTTCAAATAAAAAGTATAAGTGTGCCTTATCCTAAAAGTTTGTTTTTTATCTGAAATTCAAATGTAATTGGGCATCTGTATTTTATCTGGCAACCCTATCTATTAAAATATCTCCAAGATAAGTGAGAAAAGCAAGGTGAAGTCAGGTAAGGGTTACTCTCAGTGAGGGTATGTGTTTGTCTTCAGAGGTGGCTGTCAAGGTTCTAGCTCCTGACCTGGGTGTGGTTACGGTTGAAGGGAAGGGACTTCTCTAGGGTCACATGACCAGTGGTGGCGGGGCGAGGCTGCACTCCAGGCTTTTTGCTCTGCAGTAATTTGTATGTATGTATTGCAAGTGTTAAATGTATTCAATACGATTCAAAAAATATGAAAAACAGACCACAGTTTTCTAAACCCCATTTGAACATTTCCTTTTTTGTTTTTTGAGACAGGATCTCGCTCTGCTGCCCAGGCTGGAGTGCAGTGGTGTGGTGATAGCTCACTGCAGCTTGGAACCCCTGGGCGAAGTTAGCTCTACAACTAAAAATATATAGAAAAAATTAGCCAGGCGCGGTGGCTCATGCCTGTAATCCCAGCACTTTAGGAGGCCGGGGCAGGAGGATGGTATAGGGATACACGGAGCCTAGCAAACAGCAGGTGCTCAGTAAATGGGGATGAAAGGCTTGTACATCTTATCTCTGAGCCCCCAGCTCTGGGCCACACCCAACAGACTCAGACCCTGACCCAGAAAGTGCTTGGAAGCAATCTATCCGTGAATGGAGACTTTGATTCCTTCACAGAGGACCTTTTGGGTAAGGCCCAAGGCTGACTCACTGCTTGTTTTTAGGCAAGTGTGAGATTGTGGAAGAGGCTTTGTTTTTTAAACCAAGTATGAGGGTGGAAGTTGAGCCTTGACTCATTCGTTGTACTTTCCGTAGACAATATCTTCCTCCTGGTCAAGATTAACTCTCCAACTCCTGATTCATTCATTCACTGATTGATGATCTAATCAACAGGGCACAGTAGCCTAATAAACAAAAAGCCCTTACAAATTAAGAAGTTCATTTTGAAATGAAATATGGACTAAGAAGAAAAAAAGAAATTAAGTTCATTCATTGGAAGAACATGCAATATATAAAAAAATTAAGATCTTCATCAACTTAGTACCAAGGGACATGCAGGAATAGTCAAGAACACAGAGAGGGCCTGGCTCAGTGGCTCACGCCTGTAATCCTAGCACTCTGGGAGGCTGAGGCGGGCATGGTGGTGCATGCCTGTAGTCCCAGCTACTCGGGAGGCTGAGGCAGGAGGATTGCCTGAGGCCAGGAGTTTGAGGTTGCTATGAGCTAGGCTGACACCATGGCACTCTAGCCCAGGCAACAGAGTGAGACTCTGTCTCAAAAAAAACAGAAAAAGAACACAGAGAAACAGAAATGGCTTTGGAGTACATGAAAAAAATGCTCCATCTAACTCATGAGAAATGTAAATTGCAACAAGATCATCTCACTTTCCCTTGTCAGATGGACAAGGATAAAAAAGTTAGAAAACACCCTGTGTTGGCCAAGTTTTGCAAAGAGGCTCTCTACTCCCTGCTGGTGGGAATACAATTTAGTTTAACCTTTTTAGAGGACATTTGGGCAAATATATCAACATTTTATATAACATACCATTTGACCCAGAGTGCAAAGATGTGTGTGTAGGTCATTCATTGAAATTGCCACATTATTTGTAGCAGCAAAAAATTGTAATCTAACCTAAATGCCCATCAGGAGTTCCCTTGTTAGGTAAATTGTGTGAGTATGGTATAATCCAGACAATGAAAAGTTCTGCAGCACTGCAAAAATTAAGGGAGCTGCACATAATGGTATGGAACGATTTTCAAAGCACTGACTATACAGCCAGATGTAGACTAGTGTGGAGGTTCTCGTTTGTGGTATACAAAGGGGTGTGCACGATAATATGCACATACATGTTTATCTCCTTGTCTATGTAAAGGCCATCTCTGGAAGGTCATACAAGACACTAGTAAAACATAGTTCCCTTTGTTTGTTTATTTATTTGTTTTAGAGATAGTGTCTCATTCTGTCACCCAGCCTGGACAGCAGTGGCATACTCAGTGCTCACCACAGTCTCCAACTCCTGTTCTCAAGCAGTCCTCCTGCCTCAACCTCCTGAATATCTCAGACTGCGGGGGAGCGCCACCACGCCCCGCTAGTTGCTACAAGTTTTTTTTATAGAGAGAGGGTCTCAAACTCCTGGCCTCAAGTGATCTCCTGTCTTAGCATCCCAGAAAAATAGTTGCCTTTGGGGAGGGAAAAGGAGGTCTGGGATGGAGGAAGACCTTCTTTCGTTGATTGTAAATCACATTTTTTAGTTATTGGTTTTACTTTCAGTGGGGGGTGGGCACCTGTAGGAAATGCAGGCGTCTAATAAAATTTGTCTTCCTTCCAGAAGCCTTTCTGGTCACAGTAGGTATCCCCCAATTGCCCTGCAAGGTAGTCGCGCCCGTTTAACCCGCCCGAAAGGCGTGTGCGCCCAGCATCCCGCGACGGTCGCAGGGAGGCGCCTTGGCCGGCAGAGGGCGCCGGAGGACCGCGCCCCTGAGCCCGGGCGGGACCCCTCCGGCGGGGAGGGCTTGGCCGGCCGGGTCCGCTGCAGCCGGGGCCGCGTAGGTCGTTCGTTTCCGGGAGGACCTGACACCACAGTTTTAGAAGTGACACCTCGCGTTCTCCTGCAAGGCGGTCCGCGCCTTCTCCCGGGCCCGGGGCCGCACACGGGCGAGCTGATCCGCGGCCCGGAGGCCCCCCAGACCTCTTCCCACCTCGTGGTTCCGCCGCTGCCTCCGAAGGGAAGAGGCGGGGGCGGCCCGGAGGGGGCGGGGATAACTCAATCAGCTCTGAGCACAGACCTGGGAAAGATCCCCGCTCTCTTTGTCACCGGTCCCTCTCCCCCCATGCACCCCCCCCCTCAGCACTTGCCCGGTCGATTGAAAGAAAATGGACAGCCAGGCCCAGGCAATGTGTGCCCTGGTTTACCCACTCGGGCAGCTCCAGGAGATAGGAGCCGCCCACTCTTTACAGTTGAGGAAACTGAGGCCTACAGAGGCCAGGTGACTCGCCCAGGGTGACCCAGCCGGGAAGAGGTGGAGCGGAAATCAGTCTTTCAACGAGTATAATATTTGATTAGGCTCCACTATGTGCCTTGAAGACGACGGAAGTGGGTGTTGGGGGTGCGTGGGGTCCCGTTTGGCTTCGGTGATCAGGGAGGGCTCCCTTACGGAGGTAACTTAAATGTTTTTGTATTAAATGGATCATGCGTACTCAAAAGTGTTTTTGTCTGTGTAATAATAAAGATTCCTCCCTGCCTAGGAAACAGAACGTTACCAGAATTCTAGAAGCTCCATGTGCAGCCTCTCCTTACCCCGCCCCTACCACTCTTCAGAATTGTGTACTAAACATTTCCGTGCTTTTCTTCTAGTTTTACCACTTCCACATAAACCCTAACCAATATAGGGTTTAGTCTGCCTGCTCTTTGAACCTTATGTAAATCCAGCTGATTGTTTGCATGTTTGTGACTTCTGCTTAACGTTCTGTTTTTGAGATTGACCCCTGTTGTTGCAGAGATGTAGCTCACTCTTTAAATTTTTTAATTATTTTTTGCCACCAAGCCCATTGTTAGGGGTGTTGTTCATTTTTATTGCTGTATGGTATTCCCTTATAGTATTGTGCCACGGTTTGTTAATCCATTCTACTGTTGATATAAGCATTTGGATTGTATCCAGTTTTTGTTATTAGGAACAAGGGTGCAATGAATATTCTCTTTTGTTTCTTCTGGGTTCGAGGCTGGGCAGCAGTTCTTAACTTTTCTTGCTCATTAGAATCACCAGAGGGAGTTTTAAAAAATGCTGATGCTAGAGACTCCACCCAGACAGACTAATTGAATCAGGATGTTTGTGGGGGTGGAGCCCAGGATTAGGTGTTTTAACTGTTCCCTGTGGGAATTCCCTAAAGGAATCTAATGTACTGCTAGGGGTAAGAACCCCCGGGAGAGAGTTGGCCCGGGGACAGACTTGCTGGGAGAGGAGAGTCACCTGTTACTAGCTGACACCAAACTTTTCCAAAGTGGCTAGGCCCACTGACACTCATATCCTCATCAACACTTGATATTGACCAAATTTTTTTTTGTCCTTCTGATGGGCATGAAATGGTATCTCACTGCGGGCTTTTTTTAATTTTGTGATTTTTTTTCACTGTGGTTTTAATTTGCATTTCTCTCATTACCAGTGAGGCTGAGCAGTTGGTGGAGCTGTTGCTGAAACAGAGAATGAAAAGAAGCTAGCCAGTGAAGATCTAGAAGAGAGACTTAGGGGGAAAGGAGGATGAATGGCAGGTGCCAGGATCTTGTGGTGGGAAAGGGCCAGGCCGTTGGAGGAACAGCAGGAGGCTGGGAGTGGGATCACCGTGCCCAGGGGAGGGAGAGAGGCTCTAGACACGGAGGGGCACAGCCGGCAGGGCCCAGTTGGCCCGGGTGAGGACTTTGGCTTTACTCTGAGACAGGCATATGGGAGGGTTTAGGCAGAGGGAGGTGGTCTGATTGCTGCCTCTGGCTTCCGGTGGAGAATCGTGATCAGCACGGGACTGACACGGAGAGGGTGTATTTGTCGTCATGACCGCCTAGTGCGCGTCTCCCTCAGCCCAGCCCCACACCAGCTAGAATGAGGGGAGGTTGCTTTTGTTCACAGCTGTTACCCCAGCACCTAGTGACCGCAACAGGCAAACGTCCCTGCCCCTGTGGTTGGTGAGTGGGGAGACATAGATTTTCCCAGTCCTTGCCTCACAGGTGGAAGCAAGTCCGGCCAACCCAATTTCTGTGCCCAGTCCGCTGGCCTGGCCTGCCACACAGGGAGCAGGGCTGAGGTACAGCTCTCCCTCCCGGGTGCATTCTCTCAGCGGCCCCTGTGGAGCCGCGTTAAATCCTTTCCACACAGGATGAACGCCCCGCCTCAGCCCTGCCTTCTCTACTTCTCTCTACCGCCTGCCTAGAGGGATCTCCTTCAACAAAATCTCAACAGGTCTCTCCTCAACTGAAAATCCTTCCGTGGCTCCCCACTGCCCTTGAGGCAAAGTCCAAACTCCTCCCAGGCGCTGGAAGCCCGACAAATCTGACCCTCCTGGCCGGCCCACCGCACCCCTGCCCACGGGAGCTGCTCTCTCTTAGTTTCTTCGAAGTCGTTATTGATTCTTACCTCGGGCCTTCCCCCTTGATATTTCTTCACTTCCTCCGGGAAGTCACCTCTGACCCCTCCCCACCCCTGTTCAGGTGACCGCCTCCTTCGGACTGTCACAGCGTCCTCTCTCTCCCCATCGAGGCACACTTCCCTTTGCATTATAATCGTCTGTTTACTTTGTCTGTCTCCCCCACCCACCGGACGGGGAGCTGCCCCTCGGTAGAGGCCCTGAGTGTTTTGTTCAGGGCTGTGTCCCCAGCTCCGGGAACCGTGCCTGGCACGTAGTGGGCGCTCGGCAGACGTTTGCAAAGTGCAGGAACGAATGCACTTCGCCAGGCTGCTTTGCAAAAAGGCTGTGGCTTTTCACACTGCCGCCAGCCACGCGAGGGTGTCCATTTCCGCGCATTCTCCCCAGCGGGTGCATTTCTCTCGTCAGCGCTACAGGCGCCAGCCGGGCCGCGGAAATTTCCGCCCCCCACCCAGGCCCGCGGCGGAGGCGGGTTTCGGAAGGTCCGGTGTCCGGACTGGCGGCGAGCAGCGCCAGGGGGCGCCAGAGGCGCTCCGACCGCGGGGCGCTGAGCAGGCAGGCGCGCGGCGTCCCGCTGGGGTCCCACCTCGTGGGGGACTCGCTGCGCCCGGCGTCACTCCCCCGACAGCCCGCTCGGGGGCGACCTGGGCTGCGCTCGCTGCCGGGCCTCGGAGGGGCCCCAGCTCGGGCTCCCAGCGCCACGCGGCGCGAGCTCCGCCAGCCCCCGGCGCACCTGCTCGGGGCGTGGCCTTCGGCGGAGGCGCGCCTCTGATTGGCGCGGAGGTGACAAAGGGGCGTGGCCCCAGAGCCCCCGCCTCCCGCCCCATCTGGACTATTTAAAGGTGTTGGCGGCGGGTCTCTACTCACAACGCCGCGGCACGGCCTCGCGAGTGGAGTCTTGTGCGACCCCTGCGCGACCCGGCGACCCCGGCTGCTTCGGCCACCATGCCGCGCTCTTTCCTGGTCAGGAAGCCCTCCGACCCCCGCCGGAAGCCCAACTACAGCGAGCTGCAAGACTCTAATCTAGGTGCGCGGAGGGGTGCCGGACGCTGGGGCGGGGTTCGGAGGACAGGCGAAGGCGGCGTGGGGGCGTCTGTGGAGATGGGCCTGGGCCACAGTCGAGTCTAAGGACCTTTTGTGGAGAACTGAGGGGCGAGGGCGAGGGCGACGGCGCGCAAGGGGGTCCAGATCCCGGATCCGGGCGACTGGGGCAGGGCTGTGTAGCGAGCAGTGGGCTTGGGCTGAGGGGGGCTGTGTAGCCGGCTGAGGCGGGCGAGCTCCGGGAGGGTGGGAATGGGAGGCGGCGGCTTGTGCCAGGGGAGCCTGCCGGCCCAGTGGCCCTGAAGGGTCCGGAGTCCAGAGGCTTGGGGGAGGGGTTGGGAGAAGAGCTGTGTCTGGGGAGGGGGATTGGGGCAGGGTGGTGGCTCACGAGCTGGGGAGATTGGGGGCTGGGATAACTGGGGGGGTCTAGCTTCAGGCTGGGGACTTGGGGGGCTCTGGAGGAGGGAGACCTGGGAACGAGTCCCTTAAGCTGGGACTGGGGAGTACGGGGCACTTCCTGTAAGAGACTCAGGTTGGGTGACCTGGGTGAGGAGCGGGCTGTGCAAGGGCAGGAACGTGGTGTGTCCTGCTCATGATTTTGTTCAAAGTAACGATTGAGAGCCAGCCCCCTCAGCACTTGGGCAGCAGTGGGCTAATGTTTGTTGACTGGCTGAATGATCTAATTAACGCCTGACCCTACTCTTTTCTTTTTTTCTCCTTTCAGAGTTTACCTTCCAGCAGCCCTACGACCAGGCCCACCTGCTGGCAGCCATCCCACCTCCGGAGATCCTCAACCCCACGGCTTCACTGCCCACGCTCATCTGGGACTCTCTCCTGGCGCCCCAAGCCCAGCCAATTGGGTGGGCCTCCTTTCGGCCCCAGGAGAGCCCCAAGGTGGCAGAGCTGACCTCACTGTCAGATGAGGACAGCGGGAAAGGCTCCCAGCCCCCCAGCCCACCCTCACCGGCTCCTTCGTCCTTCTCCTCCACTTCAGCCTCTTCCCTGGAGGCTGAGGCCTACGCTGTCTTCCCAGGCTTAGGCCAAGTGCCCAAGCAGCTGGTCCGGCTCTCTGAGGCCAAAGATCCCCAGTCTCGAAAGGCTTTCAACTGCAAATACTGCAACAAGGAATACCTCAGCCTGGGCGCCCTCAAGATGCATATCCGAAGCCACACGCTGCCCTGCGTCTGCGGGACCTGCGGCAAGGCCTTTTCCAGGCCCTGGCTGCTGCAGGGCCATGTCCGGACCCACACCGGTGAGTGACCTTGCAGGCCGGCCGCCCTGCTCGCCATCCCCACTGCTTTCTCTGTCAGCTTTTGTGAGTCTTGGGTTTGCTGTTCTCATTTTCAAAGTTGTGGACATTGAGGTACTGAGTCTCCTAACTTCTAGCTCAAGTTCAGGGGCCTGGCTCTCTGGAGATGTTTGGCAGAAACATTCCTTCATCAGCTAAGCAGATGGGCAGAGTAGATACCTTTACAGGTCTCTCTGTGGCCTCACTTTCTCAGCCAAATGGGCTGGAGTCAGATATGGGAAAGGTGCCACCAACACCTTGCTGCTATGGCCAGGTGTGAAGGGGCCTACTCTGCCCCACCTTTCCCGGCCCACCCCCGCCCTAGCTAGACAGGATGTTGTTCAGACCCCCTACCTGGCTCTGAATCCTGCTTTGAGAACTTTCTCAAACTTTGGGCTGGTGGTTCATCTCTCCAAGCCTCAGTTTCCCCATCTTTTAAAATGAGCGTAAGTCACCTTGGGGGGTTTCTGTACAGGCTAAGTGGAAGAATGCATATAGGAAGCACCTGGCAAAGTGCTTGGTACATGATAAGCTCTCACAAAAGTGGTAGTTTATTCACTCTGCTTCCATGCTGTGTGATCTTGGGCAAGGTATTTAATCTCTCTGAGCCTCAGAGGATTATGGTAGCACAGGTTTAGAGGGTGGGTATAAAGATTGTTAATCACTTTATAAAAGCTTGTTATAACCATTATGGTTTTGGGTCTGCTCTCCCCACCCCCGCTCAATCCTATCACGCAGACCAGACAACATCTTTGCTGGCGGAAAACACAATCATGTCTTGGGTGTTTCAAAACATAATACTAAACGTGTAGAAAACTTTCTGGAAAGGGAGAAAAGAACTTTTTGGAACTTGCATGGTGGAGGCCACGGTGGTTGGGGCTGCTCTTTGGAGAGGGACTGTTGAGAAGGGTGGAGGGTTGTGGCCGCTGGCCCTGGGCTCAAGCTGGTCAGGTTGGAGACTGAGCGTGCCATTTTCTGGCCCAGCAGCTGACCTGAGTGCTGGTCCATCAGGGAAGTGATTTGGGAGACCTGGCATTTTGCAGGCTTTGTTGGCATCATTATTATTCGACTAAGACGCCCATTTCTCTTACTTTGTGAAAAATGGCCCTGATTTTAACATATCCCGTCGCCTGGACTCCTGGGTACCTGCCCAGCTAGTGGAGCTCTTTGGGAGAGCTGAAGCCCTCGGGGTGCTCTCCTGCGCCTCCCTGGCCTCTCTCCCCTCTCATCCGGACATTATTTTAATGTAAAGGCATGGTTCAGACACAAAAACCCCATTGCTGTCCCCATTGACTCCCATTGTGTGCCTTAATGGCGGGCCCAGTGGGTGGGGGCCGGGAGGGGCGGAGCAGGTGCACGGGGCAGCGGTGCCCAGCACCTGTTCCCGGCTGCAGCTGCCGGCCCACTGCGTGGCAGGCCCCTTTAATCCGGGGTATCGCATGTACAGTGCCCCCCTTGGCGGCCTTTGTCCCCGCCGGCCTGGTGCCGATTTCACACTTGCCGGGAGCTCCATGAAGGCATCTGGGGGGCAGGGGACCTGTGAGGGGCGGGGGGCTGCGCTCCTGCTCACGCACACGGCCCCCCAGCTCCAGTGTGTCCTATAATGTCTCCTTCCTGCTGTGTTCAGGTTTATGTCTAATCACACCTTGAGCACTTGCTGTGTGGGAGGGGTGTCACCAGTGGCCCTAGGAGGAGGGTGCTGTCACACCCACATCTTACAGATAGACCCCAGCCCCTTTCTGGACCTGCACAGCCAGCCCTTAGTTCACCAGGGAGTGAGTGAATGAACAACTGAACTTCCTCATTCATATGAGGAAACCTTGTAGAATGCAGTCATCAAACCCTTAAGGCCTGGCATGCAGACGGTGCTTAATAATGAATGAGCATACTCAGGCTTCCCCAGTCCTGTGACTAGGTCCCCCTACACTGCAGTGTGGTGTATTTCCTCATGTATCTGTCCAGTGAGACAGCCCAGCTCACAGGTGCTCAGTAAATACCTGTTGAGTGGATGGGTCCCCCAGGCCCGTCCTGTGGCCGCCCTCCCTCCCCCAGCTCAGCGCAGTGCCCCAGGCACCAAGGAAGCTCTTGGGTCTGGCACAGGGATTTAGCAGGTGGGCCGTGGCCTGGGGGCATATCAGGCTGGGCGTGGGAGGTTAGGAGAATTGTATCTTTTGAAAAAGGATATTGGGTATTATAGAATAGTGTCTGGCACGTGGCAGTGGCAAGAGCTCTATTATGACTTTTTATTTGGAAAATGCTATATCTCAAAGGAAAAACAAAACAGGTTGTCAGGGTTTTTGAAACTCTACCCTTTTGGTTGGAGCAGTGATTGTTAAAAGGCCTGAGTAAGGGGTCAGCCTCCTCTGAGGCTTTTTTTTAAGACTTATTTATTCTGCAAGCACTTATTGAGCACTTACTATGTACAAGCTTCATGTGCAAGACTTTGTCTAACACAGGCCTGGCCAGGCAGATGGTTTGTCAGGGCCGCAGGTTTCTGTAGCCTAGTGCAGGGATCCCAGGCCCTGGGCTGAGGCTTGGAATGGACACCGGGAGCCCCTGCCCTTATGGGAGTCTGATTGAAGGACTGACAGGGAGATTTGGGATTACGTGCAGTAGTAATGCACGTTATGGGGGAAGCAGGCTGCTGGCCTGGTCCAGGGGAGTGGCCCAACCAGCGCCCAGGTGGGGGTGGGGAGGCCTCTTAAGGCCAACTCTTAAGCTTTGTCCCCAGACAAAGTAAATCGAGGACTGACTCCAAGACTGATAATAAGGAACACCAACCACAGCCTCCCTCCACAGGCAGCATGTGCTTAGTTAAAATCAGGGCTGTGGCGTCCTGCTGGGTGACCCTGAACATGCTGCTGTGCGGCTCAGTCTTACCGTCTCTAGCCTGAGGATCATAGTAGGATCAAATGACTGCAGGATCCATCAGCAAAAGTGCTCAGCCATCGTTACTGAGTCTGTCCCGCATCCCTCGTGGTGTGGACAGTACTTTATCCCGCCTTCTCTCAATTACCGATGCCTATGAGTGGGATATGAACAGGTCCATTTTACAGGTGAGAAAATGGAGGCTCAGAGAAGCCAAACAACTTGCCCAAAGTTGCAAAGTGGGAAGCAGCAGAGCTCCCAGTCAACTCCAGGCCTTTGGACACTAGATGTGTGTTTCACCAGGGCCTGGTTTTTCTGGGGTCACGGGATTCTTTCAGGGCTGAGGCTGTGTGGGGAGGGATTCACCACCGCCAGCTGTCAGGCCGCGCCTTACTCAGCCCCTCTGTCTTTCCCTCCATAGGCGAGAAGCCCTTCTCCTGCCCCCACTGCAGCCGTGCCTTCGCCGACCGCTCCAACCTGCGGGCGCACCTGCAGACCCATTCGGATATCAAGAAGTACCAGTGCCAGGCTTGCTCTCGAACCTTCTCCCGCATGTCCCTGCTCCACAAGCACCAAGAATCAGGCTGCTCGGGGGGCCCCCGCTGACCCTAGAGGCGCCTTTCTCCTCTCCATGCCCGCCCCCCCCCAGCAGTCTCCCCCAGCTCCAGAAGGAGGGAGCCCTGCATCCTTCTCATGGTCATGGAATCTCCTTCCGAGCACTCTGCTCCCAGCTGCGTTGGCCCCACGTGACTTTGAAGACCATTTTCTGGTTCTGTTCTCTCTGCTCTGGGTGCCTCAGTGGGCTCCAAAAGCGGCCTTTCAAAGTGGCCATTTCTGTGGATGGCTGATGGGAGGGCAGCTTGCAACAGAGACGCTTCCTGGCAGCCACCGCTGTCAGCATTCTTGAGTTGGCCTTTCTGTGTGGGTTTGTGTATCCCGAGCTGCTTCAAGCTACAGGACAAAAGCCAACAGACTGACTGAGAAGCTCCCACCCCTCTCAGGGGACCCTACTCCCCTTCCCCGCCTGCCTGCCCGAGGAACCCTCAGGCCACCCTCCAAGAGGTGTGACTAACTATGCAATAATCCACCCCCAGGTGTGTCCACAGGGCCTGCGGGGGCAGTCTGGACACGTCTCGTGTCCTCCTGTCTAGACCCTGAGATGCCCCTGGGCCTGGGCAGCTATTTCAGCCTCCTGTTTGTCATGGTGGCACCTGTTTCACGGGCAATTTAACAATGTCTCAAAAGGGACTGTGAGTAATGGCCGTCACTTGTCGGGGGCCCAAGTGGGGCACTCTGGCCTGAGTGATGTGTCTCCCAGAACTATTTTGGGGGCCTGACAGGTGGGCCTGGGAGGAAGATGTTTACATTTTTAAAGGTACACTGGTATTTATATTGCAAACATTTTGTATTAAGGAAACGTTTTTTGTATAGTTACATGTACAGTTTATTGATATTCAATAAAGTGGTTAATTTATATGTAAGGAGTCTCTATTTGGTCTATTTTGAAAGGTCTTTAGGAAGGGAGGAGGGGCAGGAATTCCTGGAACTTAGATATTTCTGACCAGCCTTAAGTCTTGTCCTTGGAAACATCACCTGGCTTGGGAGTCTGGGTTTGATTGTCAGGGACGTTGTGACTAGGTTTTCCCCCAGGCCCGGGTGTCCTGTCTGGCTGTTTAGAGACTCTCTGTGGCCGGGCGAGCGGAGGGGCGTGCATGTAAGCGCCCTGCACCCTACACCCGGCTCTCGCTCGTGTTCTAGCATTTCGAAGCTGAGGAGGCCCGCAGGGCACAACGCTGGCTCTGCCCGGCACTGTGGTCTTTGGGGGCAGGATTGGCTGCTTCTCCCAGATGCGAGCGGAATGCCGTGAGGGAGACAGAGGATGTCCTTCCTGTTTCCAAGGGCTCTGGGCCCCTCTCAGGCCTCCCTGTCAGACCCACACCTCCGTCTGGCCCGCTGGGTACCAAATGGCCTTTGATGCGAGGAAATTGGCTGGCTGGAGCCAGGAGGGTGAGAAGCCAGGCCAAAGGGTAGGGGTCATTCAGCTTCCTGCTCCAAGGACCGGGAGGATGGTCAGCTCTGTCAGCTTGCATCCTGGGCTGGGATAATTCACTCCTGGCTGGCTGGTGGTGACCTCACTGCTGGGGGCCTCCTGGGGCCAGGAGAAAATGAGTGTCCTCTCTGAGTACAAAAGGTGCTGAAGGTGCCAGCTTCCTGCGGGGAGCTGAGCAGGCGTCCAGGGTCCCAGAGCTGCGGGGGCCCCAGAGTCAGGCTGGGGGTGGGGGGAGCTTCGTGTTCCAGAGGAGAGATGATTCTTTCTTCTAAACAGGAAATGGTGACCCGCAGGCCGGGAGCAGCCCTTAATGACTTGCAGCTTTCCTCCCCAAAGGAAAAAAAACGTTCTCTAACAATCGCCAAATTGTGGCCTGCCTCCCTGAAGGGAAGTCGGGGAGTTGTGGGGGCTGGGCACCAGTTAGCTGCAGGCCTACTGTGTCCCCGTCTCTGTAGGTCCCTGTAGGGCATCATGTTCACCCATAGTAGGTGCTGACATTGCTGAAGGGCGAATGAATGATTTCGTGGCTTCACACAATCCCTGCGGGATGGGCCCTGGGAAATGGGGCTCAGAGATGAGGGGCTTGCCCAAGGTCACCCAGCCTTGACCTTGGGTGTACCTGGCTCCTATCATCCTGGGAGTCAGGCCTGGCTCATGTCCCTGAATCTCAGGGCGCCTGGAGCAAGGATCTCCCCTTCTCGGGGCCTCTATAAAATGGGGTGACAGTGATGCCTCCCAAGACTGTGCAGAGGCATTCATTCATTCCATGGGTTTCCATGGGCACCGTGTGTGCCAGGTCCTGCTGTAGGCCCTGGGGTTACAGCCGTGAACAAGACAGGCCGTCCCTGCGCTCATGGAATGTATGTTCTGGTGGGGGAGACAGAAAACAAACAAGTGATTAAATAAACAAGCCGCTTTCCTACAGCGATGGTGCCAGGGTGGAATGAAAGAGCACCAGGCGCTGGAGAGCCGTGGGGCAGGGCTCTCTGGGCTGAGGCAGCCAGAGCCCTGGAAGCGCTGACATTCCAGCCCAGACCTGAAGGAGGAGAAAGATCGGGGGAGGGAAGAGCCAGGCTGGAATGCGCCTGCCCTGCTCAGAAAGACCAGGCTGCAGGAGGGGCTGCGGAGACAGGGTGGGCGAGGAGAGCCCCGCCCAGGCCCTGCAGAGCTCCAAGGGGCTGAGCAGGTGGGACATCATCTAAGCCCCAAGGGCAGCCACTGGGGCTTTAAAGCCATGCTGAGGCCTGCTTTACCTTTTATAGGACAGTGGTCTGGAAGGGTGGTGGTCTTGGGGATGAAGGCTGGATTTAAAAAGCATATGGCATTGTGCCCGCTCAGCCCACAGCCCCGCACACCTGAGCACGAGTAGGGTAGAGTTACTTGGGGTTATTTATTAAAAGGGGAAGCCGGGTTCGGTGGTGAGTGCCTGTAGTCCCAGCTACTCAGGAGACCAAGGCGGGAGGATCGCTTCAGGCCAGACATTCAAGTTCAGCCTGGGCAACATAGCAAGACCCCATCTCTTTAAAAAAAAATTTAAAAGGGGATGTTGGACCCCATGGGGGCAGATACTACAGAACCACACCAACATAGCCACATCACTGAATGGAAAAGAAAATGATACACAGGACATGCTCCCTTTTGTGGGCAGAAGAGGGGTAGAGACATCAGCACGTGACTCATCCTTGCTTGTATTTGCATATAGAGACTCTGGAAACTTAGGACAGTAAACTAATAAAAGTGGTTCCCTAAGGAGTTGCAGGAGGTGGAATTTGGGTGGATGGAGACGGGAGGAGGGAGCAAGGGAGACATTTTTTTAGATTTTTAATACCTTTTATTTTGAAATAATTGTAACCTCACAAAAATTACGAGGAAAGTACAATAAACTGGGATTTTTCATTCAGATTCTTCCATATGTTTACATTCTATCATATCTGCATCTTTTCTTTCCCCCTACACACGAACACACGCAGTATTCCTGAACATTCTGAGGGTAAGTTGCAGACAGGATGCGCCTCTACTGCTAAATATCTAAGCACGCATTTCCGAAGGACCAGAACATTCGCTCATATAACCACGGTTCCATGATCAGAATCAGGAAATTTAACATTGGTGCGATGCTATTCTGGAATCCACAGTCATGATCCAATTTCTCCACCTGTCCCAGTGTGTCCCCCTGAGCATTTTGCGGGGTGGGGGTGGGGAGAGACCCGGGCTCGACTCTAGGATCCCCTGTTGCACCTACTTGTCCTGTGTCTCTAGGCTCACCTAGCCCAGGGCAGCACCTCAGCCTTTGTCTTTCACGACACTGACAGTTCTGAACAATACTGACCAGCTGCTCTGTAGAATATCCCCCAGTTTGAGTTTTCCTGATGTTTCCTCACAATTAAATCTGGGTCATGCACTTTTGGCAGAACCTCAGAAGTGGCGTGTGTCTTTCTTGGCGCAAGGTGTCATGAGGCACATGAGGTTGACTCGTCTCATCCCTGACGTCAACTTTGACCTCTTGGTTAAGGTGGTGCCCACCGGGTTTCTCCTTGCCGAAGTTCCTCTTTTTTCCCCTTTGCACTGAATCCGTGCCTTCTGGGGACATACTTGGAGACCATGTGAACATCCTGTTACTCCTCAAACTTCCACCCACGAGTTTCAGCCTCACTGGTTATTTTTGCTTAAATCAATGACGTCTTACGACAGTGGTTCCCAGATGGTGATTTTCTAATCCATCGTTCTTCTACTTTTACTGGCTGACTGTCTCCCGCAGAACTTTCCCTCTGTCCGGGCAGCAGCTCGGAGCCGTGGGGTTGGGGGAGATTGGGCTGGGAGCAGCAGGATCTGGCCGGGCCATCAGATCCTCCCCTGGGATCTTGTTTAAGACGAGTCCAGGAAATAAACGGGCCGTAAAGCCGATCTCGGTGCAAGTGGCCAGGCAGGCAGGCCTGGGGCCAGGGCCGTCTCTGGGCACATCTGGGCTGCATTAGTGACCCGGTGGCTACTCGGGGGTGTTCCCTGAGCTAGCACGGAGGGTCTCCTGGCAGGCAGGGGTCTGGGCCTTCTTTGCTTTCAAATTGTCAACGTCACAAATGGTGTGGGAATGTATTCCCTCGTTTTAAAAAATGAAAAGTTGAGATGTGAGGCTCAAGTGACATGTGATCAACACCCAATCCTGACACCTTTACTGTCCCCAGCGTGATGCCGAGAAGAGCTCGGTTTACATCTTTCTCAATTAAAAAGATAACGAAATACACATTTCCACGTACACATGGCTCCCTCGCACGCATCTCGTCCCACAGGGGCCTGGCGCTCTGGCCCTGTCACTTCCACCTCCTCCCCTTCCCCGTCGCCCTCAGTCCCTCTAGCTGCTGCCACCTCAGGGCCTTTGCACTTGCAGGTCCCTCTGCCAGGAACACTCTGCCCCAGAGAGCTGCGTGGCCAGCTCCCCACCATGCCTCTCCCCTCCCTGTTGTTTTCTCCATAGCACTTGTCACCAGCGGACAAAACACACTGTCCTGTCCGTGGCTTCTCTGTTCACTGTCCCTCTCACCAGCATGTCAGCTCCGCACAGGTGGCAACTGTCTGCTCTGTTCACGGTGCGCTGCCCCCCTGGCGCCTTGCGTGGTGCAAGCGGGAGGCACGCTCGGTACAACATTGCCAAATGAATGAGGATGCGTACACGTGTGCCCCTGGGAGACAGCGTGGCCGTCACTCGTATGGAGCACTTCCTATGTGCCAGGCCCTGTGCTGAGCACCTCGAGTAGATGAATCCAATGAGGAAGGCTCATCACAGAGAGGTTGAGTAACCTGCCCAGAGTCACACAGTAAGTGGCACAGCGGGGATTGGAACCCTGAGTTACTTTATTATCATTGTCATTTAGTTCTTTCTGCTTTGAGGGTGGGGGCGTAATGAGAACATTTTTTAAACTGAAGTAGAACAGAGTCCGGGCCTCTGTCCACTGCCTTGCCTGCCTAGACTCTCTGCACAGAGGGGCGGTTTTGTTCTTTAGCCAGCCTTCTAGAAACCCAGCTGCATGGCACCTCTGCCTCCAGCCAGGTAGGCAGCCAAAGGTGTGGGTAGTTATGGGGAGGGCTCAGTGCCCAGGGCTACCTGGGTGGGGCAGGGTGTTCTGTGTGGCCCTGCAGACTGGGAGCTCTGTGAGGGCAGGACCACCCACTGGGCAGGGGTCTGGCCAGAGTGCCCTCTGCCGACGGCTCTGGGCACCCACAGCTGGGTGATGTTTCCTAGGGCTGCCCTAAGAAATTGCCATGTACCGAGCGGCTTCAAACAACAGAATTTTATTCTCTCACAGTTCTGGAGGCCGGAAGTTCAAAATCAAGGTGTCAGCAGGGCTGTGATCCCTCCAGAGGCTCTACGGGGAGGGTCCTTCCTTGCTTCTCTGTGTCTCTGTTTCCCTAATGGCACCAGCCACTGGGTACAGGGCCCACCCTAATCCAGCATGATCTCATCTTAACTTGATTGCATCTACAGAGATCCTACTTCCAAATAAGGTCACAGTCACAAGTTCCGGGGGATTAAGGACTTGAACATAGCTTTTTGGGAGACACAGTTCAAACCACTACAGATGGCTACAGCTGAGGGTTTGGCACATCTTTCTCAGAGGCCTGGAATGGATCCATGAGCTTTTTATTATTCACCCACCAAACCCTGTGGAGGATCAGGAAGCCAGCCTGGAGGAGGGGACCCTTATAAGCAGACTCCAGGAGTGAGTCAGCCTTCGACTCCATGGCTCCGGGAAGAGGGAAGGCCCGAGGCCAGAGGTCACAGTGTCCAGGGCTCAGAAGATGCAGCCCCCTTGAAGGCTGTGGGGTGACACCTGGGTGCCGTTTGGTGCCCACCCTGGCACTGCCCGTGGACTGAATTCATCCTCGGCCTCTGTGTCTATGGGTAGCCCCTTCTCCAAAGCCGGGGGGTGGAGATATTCACGGAGCCTGTGACTACTCACCTTGCAGGGCTGTTCACTCTGAGTCAGTCATTCCAGGGAATGAGGTGGGTGGGTTACACCCCCTTTGAGAGCTGCAGGGACTGAGCTCACAAAGGACAAAAGACTTGTCCAAGTACACACAGCTGTTACATAAGTGGGGGCACCAGGATTTAAAAACATGGCTTTATGAGATATAACTCACATACCATACAATTCATCTGTTTAAAGGGCACAATTCATGGCCGATCGCCGAGGCTTATACTGATCCTAGCAGTTTAGAAGGCTGAGGCGGGAGGATCGCTTGAGCCCAGGAGTTTGAGACCAGCCTGAGCAACACAGTGAGATGCTGTCTCTACAAAAGTAAAAATATTAGCCAGGTATGGTGTTGAGCACCTGTAGTCCCAGCTTCTTGGGAGGCTGAGGCAGGAGGATCACTTGAGCTCACTGCAACTGCAAACCGGGAGTTTGAGGCTGCAGTGAGCTATGATTGTGTCACAGCATTCCAGCCTGGGCAATAGAGCGAGACCCTGTCTCAAAAAAAAAAAGTACAATTCAGTAGGTTTTAGTATATTTACAAGGTTGTGCAATCATCATCACTATCTAATTCCAGGACATTCCAACACCGGAAAAAGAACTCCCATATCCATTAGCAGTCACTCTCCATTTCCTCCTCCTCTCAGCTCCTGGCAACCGCTAATCTGCTTTCTGTCTCCATGGATTTGCCTAATCCAGACATTTCATATAAATGGAGCCATGTAAATGGATCATACAAGTCGTCATGTGATGTTTTGTGTCTGGCTTCTTTCACTTGGCATAATGTTTTTGAAGTTCATCCATGTTGCAGCGTGTATCGGGACTTCATTCCTTTTTTTTTTTAATTTAGAAGAGTTTACTTGAGCGAAGAATAATTCATAACCAGGCAGCGCTCAGCACAGGAGAGGTTCAGAGAGCTCTCAGGACTTCATTCTTGTTATGGCCAGACGATGTTCCCCTGGCTAGATGAAGACACCACATCCTGTTTATCCATTCATCAGTTCAGGGACATTCAGGCCGTTTCCACTTTGGGGCTCCCATGAAAAGAGCTGCTGTGAACATTCCTGTGTGGGTTTTCATGCAGACTACAAGCAATGTACGGGAGAGTTCTAGTTGCTCTACATCCTTGTCAGCACCTGTTATTATCAGTTTTTATTTTAGCCATTTTAGTAGGTAAGCATGTATGTGCGTGTAGCAGTTTTCTCAAGATGTAATTTTCATACAGTAAACTGCCATATATAAAGTACAAAATTTGCCAAGAGAAATCAAGGAGTGGCATTTCTGGGTCGTGCGGTAATTCTGTGTACGCACTGGGGTTGGAACAGGATCTGCTCTGCCGAAGGGCCAGGGCCACTTCTGCTGGGGAGGGGCCCACTGCCTGGGGAAGGGGAGGCTGGGTGCCGCTGGTGGGGCTCAGCCTGGACCTGGGCAAGAGGCGGGTCTCTGAGCCTCTGTGACTGTAGCTCTGTCCTCCCTGCATTCGGCGAGTGTGCCCTGAGCCCTGGGGTGGCCCGGCTCTTCTAGGCACGAGTGACGAGTGACGCAGCAGTGAGCAGATAGGCCCCTGCTGTCCGGCGGCCGACAGTCCAGCTTGGCTGGAGAGGGGCACAGTCTGGGGTCTCGGCTGACGCAGAACAACTGGTTCTGGAGCCCAGGAATGGAGGTTATCACGACTGCCCTCCGAGAAGCACAGTGCCGTTACTATCGCACCCCACCGTGCAGGTGAGGAGACCTGAGTCACAGAGGGAGGAAGGATTTGCCCAAGGTTCCCCCACAGCTGGTAATGGCTGAGCAGGGATTTGCACCCATCTTTCAGGAAGGGGAGTGGTGTTGCCCAGGAAGAGGGCAGGGCGCCGTGGGAGAGCGCAGGGGTCCCTCACTTAGTCAAGGGTGTGGGGGCATTAGCAGAAGCCTTCCCGGAGACAGAGGGAGTAGGAGTTAGCCAGATGAAGAGAACTGGAGCAGGAGGAGGAAGCTGCGGGCAGAGAGAACAGCAAGTGCAAAGGCCCTGAGGTGGGGACGTGCCTGGGGTGCTCAAGAAACTCCAGGAACCAGTGTGGCTGGAGAGCAGAGAGGCGGGAGGGGCGGCACAGGCAGGCAGGTGCTGCCCCCCGCAAGGGCCTTGGGGGCCACACCAACGGCCAGGCGTTTGGATTTTATTCTAAGCTGTGGGAAGCCACCAGGGGATTTTGTACGGAGCAGTGACACAGTCCGACTTCCCTCTGGCTGCGTGTGGGAAATAGACTGAGGGGACCTGAAAGGAAGTGGGAGACAAGGGAGGAGGCACCTGCAGCCTGTGGCTTCCGCTGGCCGGGCGGGCAGGGAGGAAGAATGGGAGGGAGGGGTCTCTGTGGATGGGCTGGGCTGGGCCAGAGGGGGACTGAGGGGGGACCGGCCAGGAAGGGTTCCAGCTCTCAGGAAAGGGTGGGGTGCATGGTGGTGCCAGTCGACAAAACTGGGGCCCTGGGAGAGGAGACAGGAGGAAAACGCCGAAGCTCATTTCTCTGTCATGCCCTGGACGCCGAGTGACTGCCCAGAAGGCTCTGCCAGCCCTGCCACTCAGAGCTCCACCTCTGCGTTCTTAACTTCTGACCCCTCACAACTGGACCCTACATCCCCCTCCCCACCACCCCTCTACCCTGGCCCCACCACCCTCCTCCTGTTGTTCCCCCTTCAGTGAGCCCCTCCCGACCAGGCAGTAAGCTCTAAAGGGCCAGCAACAGCCCCTGGTACAGGGTCTGGCACACAGTAGGCTCACAATAAATATTCATTGAATTAATTTATTTTTTATTTTATTTTATTTTTTTTTAGACAGAGTCTCACTCTGTTGCCTGGGCTAGAGTGCCATGGTGTCAGCCTAGCTCACAGCAACCTCAAACTCCTGGCCTCAAGCGATCCTTCTGCCTCAGCCTCCCGAGTAGCTGGGACTACAGGCATGTGCCACCATGCCCAGCTCATTTTTTGTATATATATCTTTAGTTGGCCAATTAATTTCTTTCTATTTATAGTAGAGACGGGGTCTCACTCTTGCTCAGGCTGGTTTCGAACTCCTGACCTTGAGCGATCCGCCCGCCTCAGCCTCCTAGAGTGCTAGGATTACAGGCGTGAGCCACGGCGCCCGGCTTAATGTCTCGTTTTTGATTTCTGATTCAGCTTATTTGGGTCCTTTCTCTTCTATTCCTAGTTTATCTTGCAAGAGGTCTATCAATTTTGTTCATCTTTTCAAACAACCAACTTTTTGTTTCAATGACCTTTTATATATGTTTTTATTTTCCGTTTCATATATTTCTCCTCTGACCTTTGTTATTTCTTTTCTTCTGTTGGCTTTGGGTTTGGTTTGTTCTTCCTTTCTAGTTCTTTGAGACTTAATATTAGGTTATTAATTTTTTATTTTTCTGACTTTTTGATGTCGTATGTAAAGCTATGAATTTTCCCCTTACGTATCTTTTTGCTGCGTCCTGTAGATGTTGATAGCTTGTGTCCCCTTTGTCATTCAGTTCAAGGAATCTTTTGATTTCATCTTAATTTCTTTATTGACGCAGTAATCATTCAGTAGCAGGTTATTTAATTTTCATGATTTTGGAATTGTCACTCTTGGAATTTATTTCTAGTTTTAATCCACTATGATCTCAGAAGATACATGGCATAATTTCGCTTTTCTTAAATTTGTTGAGACATGTGTTGCAGCCTAAGATACAATCAGTCTTGGAGAATTTCCTGTGTGCTGATGAGAGGAATGTATATTGAGTAGTTTTTTTAGTAGAATGTTCTGTAAGTATCTGTTAGGTCCATTTGTTCTAGGGTCCCAATTAAGTCCAGTGTTTCCTTATTTATTTTCTGCTTTGATGATCTGTCCAGCTCTGATAGTGGAGTGTTGAAGTCCCTGGCAATTATGATACTATTATTAATTTTCTTGCTTAGCTTTAGTAGAATTTGTTTTATGTATCTGGGAGTTCCTGTGTTAGGTGCATAAATTGTTAGGATTGTTATGTCTTCTTGTTCAAATTCTCCCTTTACCATCATATAATGACCATCTTTGCCTTTCTCTACTATTGTTGATTTAAAGTCAATTTTATTTGATATGATAATGGCTACCCCTGCTTTCTTTTGGCTTCTGTTTGCATGGAATATTATCTTACATCCTTTCACATTGAGACTGTGTGTGTCTTTGAGGTTAAGATGTGTCTCCTTGAGACAGAAGATACTTGGGTTGCATTTTTTTCATCCACTCAGTCAGCCTATGTCTTTTGAGCGATGCATTTAAACCATTAATGTTAACAGATAGAATTGATATATACGATGCTGTTCTGTTCATCATGTTGGGGAATATCTTGTTGCTTTGTTTTTCTACTATGGTATTGTTTTATAGGAGTTGTAAGCTTTAGTGTTTTGGATAGTTTTATACTGCTGGGTATGTATTGTTCTCATTTGCATATAATGCTGTTCTGAATATTTCCTGCAGGGCAGGTCTGGTAATGACAAATTCCCTCAGTGGTTGTTTGTCTGGAAAAGACTTAATTTCCCCATCAATTGTGAAAATCAGTTTTGCAGGATATAAAATTCTAGTCTAGAAGTTGTTCTGTTTGAGAAGATTGTAGGTGGGGTCTCACTCCCTTTTGGCTTATAATGTTTCCACTGAGAATTCTCCTATTAGCCTGATGTGTTTTCCCATGTAGGTCAGTTGTTGCTTACATCTTGGTGCTTATAGAATTTTCTCCTTCATTTTGACTTTGGCCAGTTGATTACTGTGTGTATTGGAGATGGCCTATTTGCTATGTATCTTCCCGGTGTTTAATGACTATCTTGTATGTGGATGTCTGGATCTCTGGTGATACCAGGGAAGTTTTCCTCAGTAAGTCCCTTGATTAGATTTCCATGCTTTTAGTCTTTCTTTTTTTCCCTCAGGAATACCTATAATTCATACCTTAGTTCACTTTGCATAGTCCCATATTGACATAAGTGATTGCTCCATCTTTTTTGTTTTCTGCTTCATTAATTGACTGGTTAGCTCAGGAGCCTTGTCTTTAAGCTCTGAGATCATTTCTTCTCCTTGGTTCAGTCTGTTGCTGAAGGTTTCTGGTGTGTTTTAAAATCCCCTAAATGACTCATATTTCTTTAAGTTTTTTTTTTTTGGCCATAAATGTGCTTCTTTATTCTATTTTTAATTTTTTTTAATTTCAGCATATTACAGGGGTACAAATTTTTAGGTTATATATATTGCCTTTCCCCACCCGAGTCAAAGCTCAAGCCTGTCCATCCCCCAGATAGTGTGCACCACACCCATTATGTGTGTATAAACCCATGCTCTCCTCCCCCTTCCCATCTGCCAGACACCTGATGAATATTACTACTATATATGCACTTAAGTATTGATCAGTTAATGCCAATTTGATGGTGAGTACATGTAGTCCTTGTTTTTCCAACTTGGGATGCTTCACTTAGTAGAATGTGTTTCAGTTCTATCCAGAATAATATAAGAGGTGCTATATCACCATTGTTTTTGTGGCTTAGTAGAACTCCATGGTATACATATCTACATTTTATTAATCTACTCATGTATTGATGGGCACTTGGATTGTTTCCACATCTTTGCAATTGTGAATTGTGCTACTATAAACATTCTGGTGCAGATACCTTTTTAATAGAATGTCTTTTGTTCTTTTGGGTAGATACCCAGTAATGAGATTGCTGGATCAAATAGTAGTTCTACTTTGTGCCTTGACATATCTCCATATTGCTTTCCACAGAGTTCGTACTAGTTTGCAATCCCACCAGCAGTGTATGAGTTTTCCTATCTCCCTGCATCCATGCCAACATTTATTGTTTTGGGACTTTTTGATAAAGGCCATTCTCACTGGGGATAAGTGATATCTCATTGTGGTTTTGATTTGCAAAAGAGTTGAAGCTTCTCTGTGATTCAGAGCACTTTGCCCAAAGGTGTGTGTCCTTGCCTCAGCCCATCATGTGGTCTCTCTTTCTGGATGTTATAGAACAGGATGAAGCATGCAGGATAATATATGCAAAAAGGTTCTAGATTTATCATGATTACTTGAAAATTAAGCAAACTTAAATTCTTACAAGTAACAGGTTTTAAATTCTGTCCTTTTGTGTTTTCTCTCATTTATGAAATCACGTTGTATTGATTGTAGGGTACTGGAGATACTGACTGTCGTTTTAAAATTAAGAAGAACTTGGAAAATGCATCTATAAGCCTGGAATCTATGGAGAGCCCAGGGTTGTTTGTTGGACTTCAGTCAGATGGACGGGCAAAACCAGTGATTTATACCAAAGATGAGAACGTTTGCTTCTATCCACAAGTTATCCAATGTATGTTTACTCTGAGATACTTTGATTTTGGTTTGATTTATTATGGTTTGTGTATAGTGTCTGATAATTTCATCACATTATTACTGAGCAAACCCTGCTGTTAGGCTTTTTTGTTTATTATAATTCTAGAAGCAATGGAAGAAAAACATAATGAAGACCACTTGTCTGAAATTTTCAGATAATGTTAGGTACAGAGTTTTTGCTACATCGAGCTCCTTTATAACTTTTAATTGTATGTGCATGCATTGTGTGTGTGCATATATATATTTGAATCTTTTTGTTTTCTAATTATATCTCCATATACACTGAGAGGGATGAGGCTGCTAGATATATTCTGAGCTTCATTGCCATTAATTTTTAATGCTCATGGTGTAAAAAGAGAAGGAATAAAGATCAAGACAAATGGGATTTTTTTTAATTTTTTTTTTTATTTTGAGACAGAGTCTCACTCTGTTGCCCGGGCTGTAGAGTGCTGTGGCATCAGCCTAGCTCACAGCAACCTCAAACTCCTGGGCTCAAGCAATCCTTCTGTCTCAACCTCCCGAGTAGCTGGGACTACAGGCATGCGCCA